>JARQOC010000003.1:734358834-734443505 GCA_033576535.1 Allobates femoralis
CGTAATGGTTCAGATGGCAAAAAGCATTAGCACATTTGCACTAATGCCTTCTGTTCTATGTTTTCAGTTCAGAGTTTCAGTGTCTAGCATAGCTAGCACAACGGGAGGGGGAGTGAGAGATCTCAAGTTCTCAGGTCAGATAAGCACATATCTCTATTTTTTTTCTTTCCCACACTTACTGTGGGTGGTCCGGTCTGGCAGTGAACCAGCACCCATAAAGCAAATTGCACTTTTTGCACACAATGGCTTGTGTCATTGGCTGGGTATGTAACATGTCCTTGCCATTTAAGAACTGGCCATTTCCCCTAGTGGAACATCGCTGTGACTTTTAGATGAGGCCTAGAAAGAGCAGGTGTTACAATGGATATCAAGCGCTCCATCAAGTGGCCTCTCCTCCACCTTAACTTCATGAGCACACTCACTGCAGTCCTTACAGGTATTATCCCAATCACACACGTTTCCTCTGTGTCTCCAGCCACCTTACTGACTGTGGGCAACACACATGGCTGAGTCTGCAGAGCTGTTCATGCATACTATAGCCTGGAAATCAGATGTCTGCTCCTAACCTTCACTGAGTCAAGAGAAGGAAGTGATCTGCACCAATGCGCAAAAGTTTTGTGAGTCAGATCAAGGGCCGGATGAAGAAGGGTCCGAGCATAAAGTAAACTCTCATTACCAAACTTTAATCGTGCACGTTACTATGGTGGAACATATCAGCTGAACACTCTAAAGTGATGTGCGCAGTCAACTGATCTGAGTTTAAAGGGGATGAGTGGATAGGGGAGGGCACCACCAAAATAATAATAATATATAAAGTGGGGATCGCTAGACCAAAGGAAGAGGTAATATAGAGTCAATTAAAGAGTGGTCTTAATAAGCGATGCAACCGCAGAAAATTATGATAAATATTAACAAGTTTATTCAGTACCAAAAACACAGAGAGATTAATCACACAAAAGTACATAAAATCACTTAGAAAAGCCTGATACAGCTATAACAATTCATATGATAACAATATACCATAGAAAACCTCATTGCCAATTGCCCAAAACCGGTTATAATGAAACACACAATGTCAGTGAAGTATTTCTCTATAAGATCCAGAAACCAAAGACCTATAATAGTCAGTGATTATTTGTCAAACTGGATCCCTATAAATACTCAGACCATAAGAGTATACATTTTGAACCCCCCTGTGGCTATTAAGAATAAAGGAGGAACCCCAGCATGTCATAACATGCAATATAACAATAAAGAGAGCTCTATATAGCAATACATCTACTATCAACCCAAGATTTTTAAATTGAAAGTACCCCAAAGAGGGCATTCAGAGCGTGATAGCAACCTTACCCTGAGTAGGTGAAGTATTGGTTTTGAGATGTACATAAACCAAGTAGAGCATATAAAAGGAGGTTCCTTTAAATATAATGTGGGTAAATCAGGGGGAGAGCAGACTAGTTTAGGAAATTGGGTTGCCAGTGTCAGGAGGCATAAGGGCAGGAGGTGTGGTGCTCCCCACACGTATTGCTGCCTGCGCCCGGCACCTTCGTCAGGGGAAGGTGACAATCTCCTGATATATTAGTGTTTTTATAATAGTGTGAGGCAACAGCCTCTAATTTCAGTGCCCTCTCCCAGCTGGATGTAGGAGGAGATCGGGTGGCCAGTCTGTCCCTCCCACATCCAGTCTGCGCATGCGCCGAAGCGCTATTGTGCATGTCAGGTTCCAAAAACATGGCGGCCCACTCGGCGGGGACACGCGTGTTTGCGCATGCGCCGGAACAGGAACCGCGCATGTCCAGGAGTCACATACAATATAATGATTAAACAAGACGTAATGTCTTACATTAAAAGGGAGGGTTCGCCCAGGAGCACCACAGCAGCTGACATAAGTATGTTTAGAGCATAAAGGTCATAGGAGGATACAGTATATTCTAATAATTTTCATAAAAAGACAATTATAAGCATATTTACATATTTACAAGTTGAGATACTTAATATCCCAGATGGAGAGTAGTTATTCAATGTACCAAAGATGTTAGAAGTCCTAAAGGGATTTTTTAGGGATAATGATGTACCCAGAAGTGCAGACGATGCCATCCCAAAAGTTTTATATGATTACCAATGTTATCAATAAGTAAAAGAAAAGAAAAGCAGTCATGGTCCATAATAATAGAGCCCGGAGCAATACCAAAGAAGAATAAGTCACAAAGAACTTTAAAAAATCATATGGGGTGGTCAGGGAATCAGTACTATAACCAACAGTTCTAGGTCGGGGAAGACCGGCCCCCATAATTTATGGTGGTCCAGTCAAACCCGGCTTCAACCCGCAAAACAAATACAGATTTTACTACAGGCGAAGGAAGAACCCAAAAGGGGCGGGCCCAGCCACTTTAATAAGACCTGTAACAACCCCGGTGGAGATGTCCAAATCCGTGGAACTACAGATTCAGGCAAGATCACAGATGGGTAGAGATTAAAAAATCATAAAGAAAAAACCCCTGTCAACAATTTAAATACTTTCAACCCCTAAATTCTCAGTGTGACTACACAAGGGGATTGGTGAAGTTCTATACAAAAGTAGTGACCAAAATCCGTGGGATCTTATTTATAGAATCTTGTGTATAAAAGTTCCTCATTAATCCCATGAGGTGTCAGGGTATTCAGCCTGTAAATCCATGCTGATTCCCGTCGTAGGTCGTAGGAGTTCCTTGGTCTTGTTTCCTCCTCGGATATTGATTTGGACCTTCTCCAAACCCATGATCTTTATATTCCCTGTATTACACCGATGATTGTCCATAAAGTGTGAGGCAACCGATGAGATGCGCTTATCCTTATTCTCCAGGTCATTTTTGGCCGTCCCTATATTGGAAAGATGTTGCTGAATTCGTTTCCTCAGTTCTTGGGAGGTTTGACCAATATAGACCTTGGGACACGTACAAATGAGCGCGTAAATTAGGTTCTTTGTTTTACAGTTGAAATAACCCCTCGGTTTTCTCACTGTAGGAAAAATATCAGAAAAAAGGGTATCATTAGAAACATAAGAGGGCAAATGTTACAGTTTCCACAAGGGAAGGATCCCTCTAAAGAGGTCCCCCTCCCAAGTTTCGCTACAGGTCTGGAAAAATGACTTGCAGTAAGGGCGTCCTTCATGTCACTGTCCCTCCCCAGCCTGCGCCTGCTGCCGCTCGGTCGGTGCCAGCTCCTGCTTCTGCTACTCACCTGCTGCACCGCGGGTCCCGCTCTGTGTTCCGCCGCCGTGCCGGTCTGGGTCGCGTTCCCCTGTCCTCCCCTCCAGCTGCTGCAGCTTCCAGCCCTTCTCTGTCCTCCTGTCTTCCTGGTAGTGCACATAGGGGGCGGGCGCCCACTCGTGCACTCTCTTAAAGGGCCAGTGTGTCCTTCCCAATCACCCCTCTCAGCCAATCGCTGCTGAGGGGTGGATATATAAGTTTAATCCCTGCAATCAGCCAGTGCCTGGGCGTTCTACTGTGCTCCTTGAGCTCTTGTCCAGGTCTGGCTAGCTTCAGTGGTTCCTTGCATATTGCTTACTGTGTTCTGTTTTCTTTCAGAGGGATCCAGTCCTGCCGGTTATTCTGATCTCCAGCTACAGACGTCACCAGCTGCTGCCGGAGGATCCCTGCACCACTCTTGCCTCCCTTCTCACTGTGTGCCGCCTGGCAGTCGGTTATCAGGCTCCGGGGTCATTGGTCCTCCCACGTTGCGCTGAGTCAAATCCCTGTATAGGGGTCAAGGTCGCAGGGTTTCGGTGGGAGGTTCTGGTGGCTCTGACCCTGAGGCCCTCTCCAGGGGCTCCGTGTCTCCTTTGTCATTATAAATAAAACTCCTTAACCTGCTTTCTGTCTCCAGCGTATTTCTGGCGTCGGCATCCACAGACTCTGTGGTCCAGTGGGTCTCTTTGTTCTCTCCACCTGTGTTGGTGTGACAGATTACGCCCAGGCCATGGACCCCGCCGATCCCAGATTCGACGTCTACAAGAGCGGACCAAACAGAGGACCCAGGAGAGAAGACCACCCCGCTTGGCCCCCTCTTTCCAGAGACCACTCCTACCGGTTCCCTCGTCTTTTTCTGCTGGCGCTCAAGAGCCCATGGAAGTGGATCGTCTTCGGCTGAGTCCTCGAGAACGAGAGGAGCGAGTCGCTCGAAGACTGTGTCTCTACTGCGGGGGATCCAAACCACTTCCGCCGGCAATGCCCCAAGAGGCCGGAAAACTCCTCCACCTAGGACAGGTAAGAGAGGCCATCCTAGGTGAGAGCGATTCCTCTCTACCCTTAACTATCTCCATACAGGTCAAGGTTGGCGATAGACGGTTTTCGGAATCAGCATACTTGGATTCGGGTTCAGCAGGTAATTTCATACAACGTGATGTGGCGCTGCGGTACGGCATCCCGGTACGCTCCTTGCAGCATCCCCGTATGATCACTTCTGTCGACGGAAGACCCCTGCAGGACTCCGTCGAGGGCATCACGGATGAGGTAGAACTACGGATCGGAGCCCTCCATACGGAGAGGATCTCCTTTTACGTGTTGCCTACGCTGTCTCCCCCATTCATGCTAGGTCTGCCATGGCTACGCACGCATGAACCAGTCATCGACTGGCGAACTGGGGAGGTCCAGCGTTGGGGCCCGACCTGCCATAGCCGCTGCCTGCTGTCCGTCCGTCCTGCCCGCCTGCCTCCCTCTCCGTCATCCATGCCTGACTTGCCATCAGCCTATTGGGGCTATGCGGATGTATTCGACAAGAGGGAGGCAGAGACCCTACCACCGCACAGACCATATGACTGCCCTATCGAACTGGTTCCCGGGGCGCCGCTCCCCACAGGTCGTATTTATCCGTTGTCTCCAGCCGAGACCCAGGCTATGTCGGAATACATCACGGACAGTCTGGCTCGGGGGTTCATTCAGAAATCCTCGTCCCCAGTCGGTGCAGGGTTCTTCTTCGTCAAAAAGAAGGATGGGTCGCTACGTCCTTGCATTGACTACCGAGGTCTGAACGCCATCACGGTAAAGAATAAATATCCTCTTCCTCTTATTCCAGAGCTGTTTGACCGACTTCGTGGTTCCCGGATTTTCACCAAGTTGGATCTGCGAGGGGCATACAATCTCGTCCGCATTCGGGCTGGAGATGAATGGAAGACGGCATTCAATACCCGCGATGGCCATTATGAGTATCGAGTGATGCCCTTCGGATTGAGCAACGCACCCGCCGTGTTCCAAGAATTTGTGAATGATGTCTTCCGGGACCTCCTGTACGTCTGCGTGGTCGTGTACCTCGATGACATCCTGGTGTTCTCTCCAGATCTACCCACGCCCCGAAGAGACGTCCGGCAGGTCCTTCTTCGGCTACGGGAGAACCGTCTCTATGCCAAGTACGAGAAATGCCTCTTTGAGCGGTCCTCCTTGCCATTCCTGGGATATGTCATCTCCGATTCTGGCCTGGAAATGGATCCGGAGAAGGTTTCGGCTGTCATGAAGTGGCCTCGTCCCGTCGGGATTAAAGCCATCCAGAGATTCCTGGGTTTTGCCAATTACTATCGGCAGTTCATTCCACATTTCTCGGATCTGGTCAGGCCTCTTACCGCGCTCACCCGTAAAGGGTCCCCTGTGAATGGATGGACTACAGAGGCCGAGTCCTCCTTCCTGGCACTTAAGTGTGCCTTCTCCTCTGCGCCAGTCCTGCACAGACCGGTGGCGGATAAGCAATTCTTTCTGGAGGTGGACGCATCCTCCACGGGCGCTGGGGCCGTGCTCACGCAGAAGGCCTCCTCTGGTCGCATGGTATCCTGTGGGTTCTTTTCGAAAACCTTCTCATCCAGCGAGCGAAACTACTCCATCGGGGATCGTGAGCTACTCGCCATCAAAATGGCATTGGAGGAGTGGCGCTACCTCCTTGAGGGCGCAGTGCACCCGGTTGTGATTTACACAGATCACAAGAACCTGGCCTATTTGCAGTCCGCTCAGCGGCTCAACCCTCGTCAGGCACGCTGGTCTTTGTTTTTTGCACGATTTGATTATCGTCTCCATTTTCGTCCCGCAGATAAGAACGTCAAAGCTGATGCCCTGTCCTGGTCCTTCCTTGCCGATGACCAGGAGGAGGAGCTCCGCTCCATCGTCGACCCATCCAAAATGGTTGTGGTAGCTCCGCTCCGTCTGTCGCAGATTCCTCCAGGTAAGACGCTGGTGTCTGAGCCTGACCGACGACATGTACTCCACTGGGGACACTCCTCCCGGCTAGCTGGGCATGCTGGCTTGACGAAGACTCTCCAGTTGATCGGTCGTCACTACTGGTGGCCGGGGATGCGTCAAGAGGTAACCGACTTCGTCTCGGCCTGCTCGTCTTGTGCCCGCAATAAGACTCCCAAGCGGTTGCCAGCCGGACGACTACTACCCTTGCCGGTCCCTTCCGAACCATGGAGACACATTGCTATGGACTTTATCACGGACCTCCCTGCTTCTTCCGGTAACACCGTCATTTGGGTTGTGGTGGATCGTTTCTCCAAAATGGGCCATTTCGTTCCTCTGCCAGGTCTTCCCTCGGCTTCCAAGTTGGCTGAGCTGTTTGTTCTCCACATTCTCCGGTTACATGGACTTCCTTCTCACATTGTTTCCGACAGGGGAGTGCAGTTTGTGTCCCGGTTCTGGAGGTCTCTCTGCATGAAACTCGACATCTCCTTGGATTTCTCATCGGCTTATCATCCTCAATCCAACGGACAAGCCGAACGGGTCAATCAGGTACTGACTGGCTACTTACGGCACTTCGTCAACTCTCACCATGACGATTGGGTATCCTTGCTCCCGTGGGCAGAGCTGTCGTATAACAACCATACCGGTGAGTCGTCCCAGAAATCCCCCTTTTTTGTTGTATACGGACAGCATCCCAGGATCCCCACTCCCCTGGCTCTCACGACGTCCACTCCTGCGGCCGAGGAGGTAGCACGGGACTTTGCCAAGATTTGGGCCGAGACACGTACGGCGCTGGAGAGAGCCACCAGACGTATGAAGGATCACGCGGACAAGAGACGCCTGGATGCTCCGTTGTTTCGGCCTGGAGACAAGGTATGGCTCTCCTCTAAATATGTTCGCCTGAAGGTTCCTTCGTTCAAGTTTGCTCCACGCTTCATTGGGCCCTTTGACGTCCTCCGACGGTTGAATGAGGTATGCTACCAATTGAAACTACCTTCTTCCTTGCGGATTCACAATTCATTCCACCGTTCTCTCCTCAAGCCAGTGGTACTCAACCGCTTCTCCCAGGATCCCGGTATGCATCCTCCTCCTGTCTCCGACAATGATGTGTTTGAGATCAAGGCCATCCTCGACATGAAGAGGAGAGGACGCCGGACCTGGTACTTGGTCGATTGGAAGGGTTTTGGTCCTGAGGAGAGGTCGTGGGTGCCGGAGGCGGATGTCGCTGCTCCCCGTCTCCTCCGGCGTTTTCAAGCCCGTCTTGGGCGGGGGGGGCGTGAGGGGGGAGGTACTGTCACTGTCCCTCCCCAGCCTGCGCCTGCTGCCGCTCGGTCGGTGCCAGCTCCTGCTTCTGCTACTCACCTGCTGCACCGCGGGTCCCGCTCTGTGTTCCGCCGCCGTGCCGGTCTGGGTCGCGTTCCCCTGTCCTCCCCTCCAGCTGCTGCAGCTTCCAGCCCTTCTCTGTCCTCCTGTCTTCCTGGTAGTGCACATAGGGGGCGGGCGCCCACTCGTGCACTCTCTTAAAGGGCCAGTGTGTCCTTCCCAATCACCCCTCTCAGCCAATCGCTGCTGAGGGGTGGATATATAAGTTTAATCCCTGCAATCAGCCAGTGCCTGGGCATTCTACTGTGCTCCTTGAGCTCTTGTCCAGGTCTGGCTAGCTTCAGTGGTTCCTTGCATATTGCTTACTGTGTTCTGTTTTCTTTCAGAGGGATCCAGTCCTGCCGGTTATTCTGATCTCCAGCTACAGACGTCACCAGCTGCTGCCGGAGGATCCCTGCACCACTCTTGCCTCCCTTCTCACTGTGTGCCGCCTGGCAGTCGGTTATCAGGCTCCGGGGTCATTGGTCCTCCCACGTTGCGCTGAGTCAAATCCCTGTATAGGGGTCAAGGTCGCAGGGTTTCGGTGGGAGGTTCTGGTGGCTCTGACCCTGAGGCCCTCTCCAGGGGCTCCGTGTCTCCTTTGTCATTATAAATAAAACTCCTTAACCTGCTTTCTGTCTCCAGCGTATTTCTGGCGTCGGCATCCACAGACTCTGTGGTCCAGTGGGTCTCTTTGTTCTCTCCGCCTGTGTTGGTGTGACACTTCAGATTTCCAGCTCTGCGTGCAATAAGACGAGGTTTAGCTGGAATACAGTTAGAGACAAGCGGCTCACTCAGAAGGATGTCCCAATTTTTCTTCAGAATCCCCCTTAGATCTTCCCACTGATTGTTAAATTGGGTAATCACCCCCAATCCCTGGTCTCCCAGAGCTCTTAGGGGGTTAGGTTTCAAAAGGGTCTGTCTTTCTAATTTGAGTGAATGTTGGAAGGCCCTTGAGATTACCTTTTTCGGGTATCCTCTGGCCCTGAAACGTCCTGTCAGGTCCAGCGCTTGTTTCCAGAAATCATCTATATCGCTGTAGTTTCGCCTCAGGCGGATGAATTGTCCTTTGGGATTCCCCTCTTTAGGTGTTCCGGATGGAAACTCCCAAAATGAAGTAGATTATTCGTTGCGGTTGGTTTACGGAATAAGTTGGTTTGAATCATTCCACCATCTATCTGTAATGTAAGATCGAGGAAATCAACTGATAGAGCCGGTACCTGTGAGGTGAGATAGATATTCAAAGAATTACTGTTCAATTCTTGAACAAAATTGATGCAATCTACCTTAGGTCCCGTCCAAAGGATTAGGATATCGTCCAGATATCTATACCAACGATAAACATGTTCTTTGAAGATTCCTGACTTATAAACCATAGTTTCCTCCCACCATCCTAAGAAGATACCTGCGTACGAAGGCGCGCAACGTGCCCCCATCGCTGTTCCGGATACTTGCCGATAAAAAGTGCCATCAAACACAAAATAATTACAACTTAGGATGGTGGATAAAAGATTCAACAGGAAATTGTCATGTGCTCTCATACCTGTTGTGTTGGAGTCCAGGAAAAAGGAAACCGCCTGCAAACCCAATTTGTGTTGGATATTGGTGTAGAGTAACTCTACGTCCAGAGTTAGGAGTAAAGTATCCTCCGGGAGTTCCAACTTCTCCAAGTGAGCAATCAAGTCCGCAGAATCTCTAACATAGGATTTCTGTCGAATGGCTATTGGTTGAAGATAAAAGTCCACATAAGAACAGGGTCTCTCCAGCAAACCACCAATCCCCGCCACAACTGGCCTACCTGGAGGAAGATGTATGGACTTATGAACCTTTGGGAGCATATAAAATGTTGGAACAACCGGGAAGCTCGTTGTTAAAAATTCTGCTTCTTTTTTTGATATCGTACCATCAAGCAGGGCCCGATTCAGGGTGCGATCCAATTTCATCTTAAAGACTGATCTGGTCATCATAGCAATTGTGTCAACTGATCTGGTCACCTGACTTGGTTACTATGGTGACTATATCAGCGATCTCCGGTCTGGGTTTATAGAGATTCACTGAGCTGAGGTTATCTGTGGTCACTGTTCTGGTAAGCATGGTGGCTTACCTGAACAGTGACCTCAGTGAGTCCTGACCGGAGTTTGCAGCTAGTTCATTCAATGAATTGAGGCTGTGATGAGGATGCTGTATTCTTCATCACAGCTTATATTTAACAAGACATCACCGAGGATCGTGGTGGAATATGAGGGCGAGGGATTAATAAAGATGGCGTCGCTGAATGTCTTTGTGTTTTTCTTTTCTAATAATTTTTTTTCTCTGTGATGTGTCTTCTTTACTATTTACTTGAAATTCTTAATGGCCATGTCTAACTTGGCCCAACATTAGGAATTTTGGGTTTAATGCCAGCTGGTAATATAAAGCTGGCATTAACCCCTTATTACCCAGCATGCCACCACCCCAGGGCCACTTGATGAGTCAGGTAAATCACCTGGAAATAACGCTAAGATGAATGCGCCATTTTCAGGGGTGACTGCTAGCTGCTATTCTTTAGCGAGGGGGTCCGTAAAACGATGGGTCCTCACCCAGCTAAGAATATCAGCCATCAGCTGCCTAGTTTTACCTTGGCTGTCAATTAAAAATAGCGCAGAGCCCTATGCATTTTTGCCAGTCAAGATAAAAATAGGGAGCTGAGGATGACAGCTCATAGCTGACAGCTTT
This sequence comes from Allobates femoralis, assembly GCA_033576535.1. NCBI lineage: Eukaryota > Metazoa > Chordata > Amphibia > Anura > Aromobatidae > Allobates > Allobates femoralis. The sequence continues at coordinate 734,369,109 of JARQOC010000003.1, forward strand.
ATCTGTGCTGAGACAAAAAAATACAGCGGAGCCCTATGCATTTTTTTCCCATTATTTATTCATTTTACACCTTATAACATCAGGTCTGTTGTCATACACTAAGTTTGAGTTTGAGGTGCTGAAAAAACATTGCCAAATTCAGTCCAGATTTGAAATTGTCAAACATATTTGAGCAAAGTTTGCTCATCCCTAATGTAGTACTTCTTCCACTGCTTGCGCCTCCTCCACCTCCTCTAGGGCCTCCACCTGTGCTCAAAACCTATGTGGTAACGTGCCATGCGTTTCAACTATGCAGAAGGAATTCAGCACAACTCCCTACTATGCAGCCAGCAGGGCTCAATGGCATCAAGCTGTGTTAACATTAAAATGCCTGCGAAATGTGAGTCACAAGCTGAGGAGCTATGGTCAGCTTTGGAGACATTGGGGCAAGTTGACACACGTGCCTTGCATGGCTCACATTCTGAACCTGATCATCCAGCAATTTCTAGGCCACAATCAAAGCCTCAATTCGCTGCTGCAGATGGCACAGTCACTGTGTGCTCACTTCCACTGTTCGCACACCATACCTGAACAACTTGCATCGCTACAGAAGACTTTCAACCTGTCGGTTAACCACCTGATATGCAATGTGCCGACATGATGGAATTCCACTCTGCACAGGTTGCAGCAACTGTGGGAGCAGCAACAAGCCCTGGTGCACTATGTGATGATGTATAATGTAATCCTGAGGTGGGACAAATCATGCAGATGGAGTGGTCACAGATCAAGGACCTCTGCACCCTTCTGCACAGTTTTGAAATGGTGACTAAGATCTTTAGTGCTGACAATGCCATTATCAGCATAACTATTCCGGTATCTACATGGTGAAGCAGACATTGACAACCATGTGGAGTCAGATGGTGGTCCAAGGTGAAGAGGAGGAAGTAGAGGAATAGGCATATGCGCAAGGGATAACAAGATCTGGAAACCCAGACTGTCATCAGCACAGAGGCAGGTGGCATTGGAGGATAGAGGAGAGGGATCATCGAGGGCACATATTATCAGTCAAACAGTTGATGAGGTGCAAGAGGCGACGAAGAAATGGAAGAGGCAATGTTGAGTGAAGACTCAGCACATGAGAGAGATTTTGGTCATATTTCTGTTGTTCGAAGTTGGTAAAAGAGAGTGGAGCAAGCAAGCGGGAATGTTACTCTGTCACCAAGACAACAAGGACTTGGGCCTCCTGGATGCGCAAGACACTTGAGTGCATTCTTGCTGCACCATGATGCACAGATTGCTGGATTCAAAGAAATACTGCCTGCTGGAGTGCCCCACTGTTAGATCCCTAGTATAAAAGTAAATTTGCTCAAATGATTCCCACCCTGGAAAGGGACGCACGCATGCAGGAGTATCAAAAGAAGATTTTAGTCAATCTGAGGACTGCTTTTCCCCAAAACACTAGTGGATATAGTGCACATTGCAGTTCTACGCTTTCAACCCAGGGAACATCGAGTCACCATCATCACAGGAATGTTACAAGCAGCAGTGTATCTGTTACCAGCAATTTTTGTGAGTCGTTTGACCTTTGTTTAGACCATCCTTTGAAATGCTAGAAGAAAGAACAAGTCTGAAACAAAGTCTACTCTTAGAGAGGTGCAGGAGTATCTACAGCTCAATATTGATGCAAAGACAGGACCCTTGTATATTTTGGGCTTCAAAACTGGAAAAGTGGCTTGAGCTCGCCACTCATGCCTTGGAGATTTTATCATGCCCTGCAGCCAGCATTCTCTCAGAATGTGTCTTCAGCTCTGCTGGTGGTGTCCTGATGGATAAGCGCATACAGCTGTCCACCAAAGGTGTAGATCGGCTAACGTTTATCAAGATAAACAAGCCATAGATCTCCAAGGACTTTTCCACCCCAGAGTCAGAATGGGGAGATTAGGAGCTGGTGTACTTTTCACTGTGCTGCATTAAGCTCCACCTTACAATATTTCTACTCTGGGGCAATTGTTGCCACTTTAGTGGTGGCTGTGCCTAATTTTTGGAAAAGTGGGGACTCTTGCTAGCGTCTCTCTGCTGTGTGGTGCATTCCTTGAGCAGGTCTCTTTGAGCGCAATACCTGCTCATGACACCTGTGCACCCCTTCTTAAATATGTAACCTTGAAATGCTTGGCCCAGGCCTCCAGCCTTGCTGCTATTGTGGCCCAACACAAAATGTTTTAATTGATTTATACCACTTTGCTGTGGTGTGACCCTCATTTTTGGAAAAGTGGGGACTCATGTTAGGGTCTCCCTGCTGTGTGGTGAATTCCTTGAGCAAGGTTCTCTGAGTGACATACCTACTCCTATAACTCTTTCTCCTTTTACTCCTCCTTCTCTTTTTACTTAATGTAGAAAACTGCTGTCACTTTTCTCCTGTGACTCATCCATCTGTCAATTCAAACTGAGTTTCACCCAACTCTGATGTTTGATGTTGGCTGCCATTGATTTCAATGGGGTTCGGAAAATTCGGCGAATCAAATTGAATTTGAACACTCAGTTGTTTGCTCATCTCTACACTGAAGTCCATAAATACCAATAAAAATACATAATACCCATATATTAAAATGACACACTGTATAAACATCAATACAATAAATACATACAAATAAAAACAGGAATATATACAAAAAACAAAAAAAAGATTATATTTATATATATAAAAAAAAATATAGTAAAAAAAAGTATGAGAACTACTCTTTAATGAAAAAGGTTTGTGATTTCCTTTAGCCCCCTGATTTGAGTGTATTTAGTTTGCATATCCAGAATATTTCTTTTTTGTTCAAAACATCTGTATGGTTATAAGATAATGGGGTACATATTCAATAGGAGTTATATGAAGCGGGTTTGTTATATTATTATGAGCCTGGGATTAATGCTGTCAAGATTCTGGCTCATTAGATTAACTTTTGTGTCTCCTGGCCCTTTTCCAAAATAGCGGCTCTACCTCGTTCCCATTATTGTGTTCCTGCCTATATAAGCTCCAGTCCTTGCTTCAGTATTTTCTTGAATCTCTGGCTTCTCTGTGCATCTCTAGTTTCTGCTCCTTCCCCAGCTATTCCTGTTCAGCTCTTTCCATCTTCTCTGCTCTCTGAAGTCGAGCTAATTTCCAACTGCTTCCAGTTGGCCTCACTGCATCAAGTTGCTCTGTCTGGAGTTTGTTCCTGCGTCAGGTTCTGCCAGCCTGCTCTGGTTCATGTAAGCCTTGATTGTTTTAAAAGGTTCCACTGTGGCTCTTTTAGTTAGGTTTTTAGTTAGGTTTTATGCAAGTGCAGTCGCAGATCTCTGGACTGTTTCGGGACTTGCATTTTGTTGCTCTGCATCCAGTTCTGGACTGTGTTCTCAAAGGCTGAGTCGGTCAGCAGGGTAGGGGGTACTCAGAAACCGGGACAGGTGGTTGCTTCGGTGGGGATCACAGCTGGTGAGTTCCCGGTTCTGTGCCCTGGACCCTCAGTGGCAGGGTGGGGGTGATGATGATGGGGAAATTGTATCGTGACGCTACCTGTGGTACCTGGTAATAGGGTTACCAGTGCTGCGGCCGGCCACTGAGGTGATGGGATGCAGCTTTGATAGTACAGCTCCCCACAGGCAGAGCTTTACCTCAGGGCAGCGGGGTGGATGAGGGGAGTAGTAGTCCTCACCTCCGTTGATGATGCTGTAGCCCTCCGGGTGCCGCATGAAAGGAGGACAGACACCATTTCAGCTCAAACGGTTCTTTACTTGCCCCAGATGGAAACAGGTACATGGTACATTCTGGGTAACGGGTATTGTAACTGCAGGTTGTGAAGGTTTTTCCAGAGTCTGACAGTGATGCCCTCAATATGGCACTTGTGGTCTTGCTCTTGCTCTGTCTATATTTGCCCCTCTTGAGCCAAGTCTCTAGTCCTCAGGGTCTGTTACCTATAGTCTCTGACTTGTCGGTGTTGTGAACCCAGCAGTGGTACTGATGTTGGGCTGCTTTTGGGGTGCTTCGGCTTCCTGTGTGTGTTGGGCCCTCAGCTTGCCGGTCTGTAGTTAGGGTTGAACCTTGCGTCTATCTACCTCAGCTCCGATATGACGGTGTCGACCTGGGTCCCCAGCAGGCTCCAACCACTCCTGGGTAAACCCCCTTCCAAGTCTGGATCACCTCTCTCCTAAGAAGTGCCCTCCACTGTAGTCGCAGGGTCCCCTGCATCTTCCTTTCTTACTCTCCTCACACCAACTGTCTGACTGTGCTGTCACTCCCCTTCTCCTGCTCTCTAGGCTCCACCCCCTGGGACCTACTGAATATCAGTCCCCTGTATTAAAGTGGCCTGTGTATGGGTGTTGGGGTGCAGACTCTGAAGATTTCCCCACATCCACGGTTACAGAGGCACCACACCTTTAATTGGGGTGCAGTACCTACCTGTGGCGCCTTGCCATAGGGGCGCCACACCCTCCCTGGTTAAATACACTCATCCACGAGTGTCCTAACCAGACCGGGTTTCAGCTGAGCTTTTATTTTATTTTTATTAACATTTACCCGGGTAACTTTTTAAACACAAAAAGAGCACGATTACTTTTTGATCTTCCCTTGCGGGGGTGCTAGACTTCAAACGTTGCATATAAAACATTTTACTTTAAATTTACATTAGCCCAACAGGGCCGGGTATTAAGTCTCTGATTTTAAAGTTCATTCAGGCTTTCAAGAGTAACTGTCCACTTTCACATGCATTAGCTTACTGTCCAGAGGCTGCAAGAAAAGGCACCATATGCAAATGCCACAAGAAGAATATAGAGTATTTAGCTATGTACAGTGGTACACTATACAGGGTTAAGCTGGTCAGTCATCACTTCTGCTAACCCGGATCGCGTACCACCCACGGGGTCCTGCATGGCGTTCATAGGTTACTAACGTCCCACAATATAGGTCCCGGTCCGGGTGGCCTTGAGGAAGATAGGATTCAACATCCCTCCTTGCCACAAAGACCTCGAAATAGAGGCTTTCTTTCCGGGCAAAACCGTATCCGGTGCCCAGGGTGAAAACAGTGATGACCCCCTTTTTCTGCTGCTCAAGGGGTTGCAGTGGCTGTTTATGGGAAAAGACATGGGCTTGGTGGGTTTCTAGTTCATTTGCTTCATGTCGCCTCTGCCGTTCCACCTCATCATCCTAAACAGGCTGTGTGAACCAGGGTCCCCCAACAGGTTGCCAGGTTCGTCTGGTGTCGGTCGCAGATAGTATAGCCCTCACAGCTCCAGCTCACACTAACGGTTGTCTGGCCCTCCATAGCTCGTGGGGCCTCTTCTGTGCCACCGACAGCTCTTTCCTCCTCCGAATCCTCCTCCTCCCTGACACTGATTTGTTCCACAGGATGCTCATGATGCTCCTCCTCGATCAGGTCGGGCTCCTCAGGAAAGCGGATGAGGTCCTCCGGTTCGGTAGCCTCCTTCTCTCCGGGCTCCACTGTAGGCAGAGTTGCTGGTTCTGGAACCTCAATGTTGGGCTCAGCTAGTTCTGTGGGGGCGTGGCTCTCACCGGTTACCAGGTGCTCGTTCTGTGTAGCTACCATCACCCCCGGTTCCGAGTTTAGTCTGAGTCCCTTCTGCTGCTCCGCACGCCGGCTTATTTTTAGGAACATCTCGACACTCCAATGCCGGATAGTCCACTCAGCTTTCTCCTGGAGTTGACTATGCAGGTCCCGCAATGCTGCTCCCCATAATGCGGCATCCTCTCCCTCGGTTTCAAGGGTGGCTACTCCTGGGGCAGCACGGTCAGCTACAATATCTTCCTCAACCTCCCGGATTAACGCTCCGACTTTGGGGACTTCCATCTTTACCAGGCTGCACACGGGTAACGGGTCCGGAGTCTGCCAGGGTGTCTCGTTCTGACTTCTCGCCGCTCCCTGTTTAGTTTTTATAGTCCCAAGTAGGTGCAGTCTGCGTTCTGGCCTGCCCCCCTGGTTATTTGGTGACAAGGGGGGCGGGGAGGCAGTTTGGCGCCTCTTACATGGCCCTTCCCTGATGAGGGGCCGAGGCACGCCCCTAGGCCAGCACATTTTCAGTCACATTTCCAGGCCACCATTTTGGGTCTACGCAGTGAAATAAAGTTCAGTCAAAAAAGTCCAATTTAAGGCACAGAGTACCCGGGTTTACCGGGCATTGGATCCTGTTCGTGATACCAATTTGAGTTGGTCAACAGGGTAGGGGGTACTCGGATACCGGGACAGGTGGATGCTTTGGTGGGGGATCATGGCTGGTCAGTTCCCGGTTTTATGCCCTGGACCCTCAGTGGCGGGGGTGGGGGTGATGATGATGGGGGAAATGGTATCGTGATGCCACCTGTGGTACCTGGTAATAGGGTTACCAAAGCTGCGGCCAGCCGCTGAGGTGATGGGAATGCAGCTTTGGTGGTACAGCTCCCCACAGGCAGAGCTTTACCTCAGGGTAGCGAGGTGGATGAGGGGAGTAGTAGTTCTCACCTCTGGTGATGATGCTGTAGCCCTCCGGGCACAGCATGAAAGAAGGACAGGCACCACTTCAGCTCAAACGGTTCTTTACTTGCACCAGATAGCAACAGGTACATGGTACATTCTGGGTAACGGGTATTGTAACCGCAGGTCGTGAAGGTTTCTCCAGAGTCTGACAGTAATGCCCTCAATATGACACTCGTTGTCTTGTTACTCTCTTGCTCTGTCTCTATTTGCCCCTCTTGAGCCAAGTTTCTAGTCCTTGGGGTCTGTTACTTACAGTCTCTGACTTGTCGGTGTTGTGAACCCCTCTGCGGTACTGATGTTGGGCTGCTTTAGGGGTGCTTCAGCTTCCTGTGTGTGTTGGGCCCTCATCTTGCCAGTCTGTAGTTAGGGTTGAACCTTGCGTCTATCTACCTTGACTCCGGTATGCCAGTGTCGACCTGGGTCCCCAGCAGGCTCCGACCAGTCCTGGGTAAACCCCCTTCCGAGTCTGGGTCATCTCTCTCCTAAGAAGTGCCCTCCACTGTATCTGCAGGGTCCCCTGCATCTTCCTTCCTTGCTCTCCTCACACCAACTGTCTGACTGTGCTGTCACTCCCCTTCTCCCGGTCTCTAGGCTCCACCCCCTGAGACCTACTGAATATCAATCCCCTGTATTAAAGTGGCCTGTGTATGGGTGTTGGGGTGCAGATTCTGAAGATTTCCCCACGTCCACGGTTACGGAGGCACCACACCTTTAATTGGGGTGCAGTACCTCCATGTGGTGCCTTGCCATAGGGGCGCCACATTAAACCATTCCAAGGCCTTCCTGAGTATGAACTTGTTACTAATAGATTATTCTGTTATTGGCCAATACCAGTGGGAACTATTCCTATTAAACTTTTTCTGTTTGGCATCATTTAATGCACTATTACCTGCGCAATTTGTATGCTTTGTATGCTGCACACGTTCATTTGAACTTTTTCACGTGTGTAAATACAGACTTTCACCTTAATAAATTGTCACAGTCATGTCTTTGCTCTGATGCAATTAGATTTCTGAGATATCCGCAATTATTGTTACAAATGCCTTGACAGTTCATGTAATAAAAAACCTTTGCGGTTATTGTGTCTGTGGAAGTTTAGATGGTTATGGAGCACTTGTGTAGTCCAACCTACATACTGTTTACCAAATGGACATTTAATTAGGTTTATAACCAAGCTTGATTGACAGGTCATTCTGGATATTCTATCATTGGATACTTTATGCGTGTTGGCGATAAATGAAGTCCTGTTGTGGCAAATAGATTGACAACAAATGCATTGAACATGCTCACATTTGTAGGAACCAGTCTCTATAGTGGGATTTTTTTTACAATGTTCTTGTGAGATTTTGTCCCGATGAGGGCTATAACATACATCAGAGAGAGAACTTTCAGGAAAGTAATACCTGGACGAATTAGTAGAATCTTTTTTAAAAATTCAGTCATTTAGTAGAACATCCCAACTGTCAGAATATTTTTAATTTTCTGGTATTGTGAGCTTCAGGGGGTAATTAAAGTCATCTTGAATTCTCCGATGGATCGAACAGAAACCTTAGGAGAAATTAGATCCTCCTGTTTGGCGTTCTTATTTTCTGTGACTGCTCATTTACATAATTTTTTGGATATGTTTTTCTCCCAAAATCTATCATACAGGACTTGGCTTTAAATGAAAAAATCTTCATCCCATGCACAATTTCTCCGGATTCTCTTAAATTTGTTGCTTGGGATATTTCGGAGTCATGTACAATAATGATTGCTAACATAAGGCAAATATCCATTGGAATAAACCTCTTAAAAAAAGTCTTAATCAATAGATGATCATTTTCATAAAAGATAGGTCAAGAAAAACAGTTCTAGTCTTACTATGTACAGGGAAGAAATCCAGATCCCATTCATTTGCTTGAATCCAAGATAGGAATTAATGAAGGGTTTTATTAGTATTGTACATTCTACAATATATAGAGTTGTGGTCAATAATTAACATACCTCGGCAGATCCTTTGCTTTCTTGGCCTCTTTTCAGAGAATATGAATGATAACACAAAAAACTTTTTTCCACTCATGGTTAATGCTTGGGTAAGCCGTGTATAGTCAAACTACTGTTTTTTCTCTTTTTACATTATAATTGACAACCAAAAACATCAAAATGACTCTGATCAAAAGTTCACATACCCCAGTTCTTAATACCATGTATTGCCCCCTCTAACATCAATGACAGCTTGAAGTCTTTTGTGGTAGTTGTGGATAAGACTTTATTTTCTCAGATGGTAAAGCTGCCCAATCTTCTTGGCAAAAAGCCTCCAGTTCCTGTAAATTCCTGGGCTTTCTTTCATGAACTGCGCACTTGAGTTCTTCCCAGAGTGGCTCAATTATATTGAGGTCAGGAGACTGAGATGGTCGCTCCAGAACCTTCACCTTGTTATGCTGTAGCCAATGATGCATTAACTTGGCCTTGTGTTCTGGATCGTTGTCATGTTGGAACGTCCAAGTATGTCCCATGCGTAGCTTCAGGGTTGATGAGTGCAAATTTGCCTCCAGTATTTGCTGATAATGTGCTGCATTCAGCTTTCCTTCAACTTTGACCAAGTTTCCTGTGCCTTTGTAGCTCACACATCCCCACATCATCAGCAATCCACCTCCCGTGCTTTACAGTAGAAATGGTGTTCCTTTCATGATATGCCTTGCTGACAGCTCTCTAAATGTAACATTTGTGGTTGTAGCCAAAAAGTTCGATTTTGATCTCAGCATTCCAAACTAGCTTGTTCCAGAAGTGTGGATGCTTGTCTCTGTGTGGTTTGGCATATTGTGGGCGAGACACTTTTTGGCATTTGCACAGTAATGGCTTTCTTCTGGTGACTCGATCATGTAGCCCATTTTACTTCAAGTGCCTCCTTATTGTGCACCTTCAAACAGCCACACCGCTAGTTTTCAGTGAGTCCTGTATTTCAGCTAATGTTATGTATGGGTTCTTCTTTGCATCCCAAACAATTTTCCATGTGGTTGTGGCCGAACGTTTTGTTGGTCTACTTGATCGTGATTTGGTTTTTCCAGAGCCCCTGATTTTTCATTTGTTAATCACAGTTTAAACACTGCTGACTGGAATTATCAATTCCTTGGATATCATTTTGTATCCCTTTCCTGTTTTATACCGTTCAACTATCTTTTCCCTTAAATCCATTGACAATTCTTTTGCTTTCCCCATGACTCACAATCCAGAACCTTCAGAGGCTGAATGAAAGATGCAAGAGTCTGTCTGTATCTCAGAAACTCACTTAGCTTTTATGCACACACACTGATTACAAGCAAACAGGTCACAGGTGAGGATGTTACTTTTACCAGCCATTCAAACCCATTTGTATCAACTTCTGTGCATGTTATTAGGCCAAAATAAACCAAGGTATGTGAACTTTTGATCAGGGTCATTTGAATGTTTTTGGTTGTCATTATGATTTAAAAAGAGAAAGCACAGTTGTTTGACAATAAATGGCTTCACGCAACCACTAACCATGGGTGGGAAAAAAGTTTTTGTGTTATCATTCCTATTCTCTGAATAAAGGCCAAGAAAGCAAAAAATCTGCCGGGGTAGGTAAACTTTTGAGCATAACTGTACATAGTAAAACATGAAAGACTTCCCCGGACTTCAGGAAGGTCTTTGCTGACGTAGTGCTTGAAACCGTAAAGGAGATCAATATTGGTGAAGCATGAGCGCCTCCACCACAACCTTACCATAATTATCATATTACAGTATTACACAAACCATTTGTGGAGTGAGGTCAGTTTTTGAGCCACCTCCACACTAACATATGAGTGCTGATGTACTTTTAAATGACAATATTTTGATTTTACGAGTTTACAGACTGTTCAGTCTATAACTAAGTCACACACAGTATGCCTATTATACTGTATATTGAAGCGGTAAGCAGAATGACCAACCCAATGTCATTTTGAGTGGCCAAAAGATTATTGCCCCACTTAGATACTTTACTGTAAAGATTTCTAGATTTAGTAATACTATCATTTACAAACCGAAAAAATTACAGGATGTTATGGACATTAACATATATTGCATCACATAAGAAGATTTTTAATTCCAATAATCATATTCTTTATTAAAATTACAAGTACTCAGAAATATACAAAGAATACCATTAAAAAATAGAGATACAAAAGAAAAAAGGGCTACTTATTTTTCTGAACTACTGTATAGTTAAATACACATTGTGTAAATGCTGAATTCTAACTGATAATTATAAGTGCCAATGAGAAAACTAAATTGTTTTGCATATTAAAAACTAAAAAATATTAAAATTGAAATTTTTTCTGGCTCTGTTCATATCTTCATATTCCCAGTAGTGTATTTACCATTCGTGCTTTGGGAATGAGATTAACTGTGATTTAAACTTTCTCTTTGTATCAAAGTCAATATTTTTCCTCCGGCGGTCTTAATATTCTCTGTCATTTTTATTATCTTACATATTTACATAGTTTTGTAGGATGAACAATGCATATTCTCATTGAATTAAGCTCTTATGTCTTGTAGTCATTCTCAGCTAAGGAAGAGAGAAGATGGGAAAAGTAAAGTGCCAGTCTAGGGTGTTGTTTGCTTCTCAGAAGATACTAAATTGAGTTGAGTGCTTTATTTCAGATTCACTACTGGGGAATTTAAGTGGATAATTAGTTACAAAGCTTTGAGTCTACAATTTCATTGGCATTGCATTACACATAAAGCACCTCTTTTACAGTTCAAGAATAATGCCTTTAAGGGTGCATTCCTATTTGCTTATTACTCGCTGAGTCTTGCAGTGGCATCACCTGGAGTGGCCATCCGCTTCACGGACAGGAGAAATACATGCGGCTGTAGGCTCCTGCCCAGGGAATCATACGCAAGTGGGAACACACCCTAACAAATAACTGTAAAACTAGCTACACATAATCTTTGGGTAAATGACCAAATTAAAAAACTATTCCATGTAAAGGGCAATGACAAGAGATTGTCTGGGTTAACATGATAGTGTCATGCGTGGAGAGGAAAAGGGGAATGGAGAAGGAAGGGATAACTGGCAAGGGCAACTGGGAGGCTAGTCTCGCCCTGGACTTCGGGTCCCTGACAAGCCCTGTTCCCGAAGGCACCTCTTAAGGTGAGGAGGTTCGGGCCACCACCCTTTCCTTCAATTCCTCAACCTTCCCTCTGCTAAGAGCCCCTACTTCTACACAACGGGCCAGGAAAAGGACACCACTCCAATGAAAGGGGACAGCAGCTGCTCAGGCAACAAGTATGCACAGTATGGGTCCTAGATGAAAATGAACTCAATCTGCAAAACCTAGTGGAGGGAAGTAAAGCTATTTCAAGGATGGGGGAATGGAGATCTGAATGCTAAGACACACCCCACCACCTCCATCTCCACCTGAACTATGAGTCACTCCTCCACCTGCTGAGCCACAAACAGCAGACTAAGGTGAAAAAACTCAATTAAATAGCACAGCAGCAACGCTCCAGGACTGCAAAGGCAGTCAATACATGACAGATAGGCTGTCTATAGGAGAAATATTACATTTTCATTCAAATTTCACCAAAACGTTGAATTTTGCAAAGAGTGAATATTTTAGATTAGCTTGAATCAAGTAAAATTGAGGCCTTCTAGATGCCAATATGAATGATTATTTTTAGGGACAGAAAGAGTCTAAAATATACAGCAGGTGAAATAAGTATTGATATGTCACCAATTTCTAAGTAATATATTTCTAAAAATGCTTTTGATATTAATTTCTTACCGGAAGTCAGTAACAACCCATCCTGTCCACACAGGAAAATAAATCAAACTATAAATGTACATAAATTAAAGTGGTTTTCCCACAAAGTTAATTTTATAGTTCGTTCAAATCAATAGATCTTGGAAAATAATTATAAGTTCCACAATTGGATGTGTTTAAAATAGTTTTTTCCTGTGCTTACTTAATCTTTTAAATGTGTCTCTGCTATGTACTGTGTAATGGATATGTATGACCGTACAGGGACATGGTCTGATCATACTGATGTACCCCAGGGCTGTGGGGTACTCAGAACCGGGCAGTGGTGCTTCTGGGGAGTCACAGGGGTCGATACCCCCTCCGTGGCCCTGGGTTCAGCTTCAAAGAGTTTTTTGGGGGAATTATAAAAAGGAGTGTTCATGACGCCACCCACGGTTTGTGGGCATGAGTGGCCACCACTGCTACAGAACCTCTGGGGACGATGGATGAGCAGCTAAGATGTAGTGGTTACCCACGGATAAAGCGGATTCCCAGAGCAGTGGATGTTGGAGGGGTGTAGGGTGCAAGATGGAGGGCATGAAGTAACTGACAGACTCATGGTTTGTTGGTTCCTCAAGTCCTTTTACTAGTGACACTGGCACAAGGACAGATGGTATCGCTGGAATCCGGCAACCTGGGAGCAACTCAGGGTTCTTCTCACCCGGCAAGTTCTGAAGCCTCCCTGCTGCATTTTCTTAGTGGGTCCCTGTGGCTGCTTTAAGCTAAGCTGTGGCCCTCTCTCTCTGCTCTCTCCTGCAGTGTGCCATATGACAGGCAGCTTGATTCCTTCTCCAGTCACACTTCTCTGGCGGCTGCTCCTGGGCTCTGCACACTGCTGAGCCTCCTGGCACTTTGGTGTAGATGACAGACTTGGAATCCCCCACTCACTGGTATTGGTTGCCGGGACGTTAGGCCCTCCACAGCCTCGGACTCGGGTGTCTGTTTCTTGGCGCTTACTCCTCTGGAATTAGCTCGACCCCATGCTACTCCCCAGGCTCTCCTCAACTTCCTCAGACACTTGCATATGGATCACTCAAGCTAGGTCTAGCTCTCCTGGGACGAGCTTAGCACTGCTTTAGTCCACAGGATGTCTTCCTCAGTCCTCCTAGGAACTGAAATGATTAATTCCACCCCAGACTTTATAGGGGAGCTACCCAAAAACCGGACTTCGAGCTCCCCCTTCAGGCCTGGAGGCAGAAAAGGTGTTGTGTGCTTTGGTTTTGCCTGGTGTGGATACCTTCTATTGCTCTCATGTATGACACTACCCTCCGAGGACAATGACATTGTAGCATCCGGAATCTGGGGTGCCACAATTCCACAGCCTCCTGGATAGAGGAGGAAGAAAAAAAGTATACAGACATTACAGCACAGGATCCTGAATAATTCTTTCTTTGCAGTAAAACATTTTTCAAAAAAACAGGCAGAGAAATGTTTTATCTCACAAAAAGAATTAGCTGTGATCTTAATCTTGGTCAAAGTTATCTGAGCACACAATAGGTGCCCAAACGTTTGCATAGGCCCATTTTCCTTTTTGTAATTTTAAAAATGTTAAAGATGAAAATAATTTTTTTAACCTAAGATACCGAAGAAACGTGTCTTTCTTTAACTATATGACTATTATGGTACCATCACACGTTTCAACATCGCTGGCTATATCGCCCGAAAGTGACGTAACATCGCTGTTGCCGTTGATGTCACTCGTGCGTTGATACGTGTAACATGGTGATTCAACGCTAATAAGTTGCCTCAGTCGAGTCGCCAGATTCCTGTGCATGTAGTGAAACCTGGCGATGTTGCTTAGGCGATCTGTTGTGATCTCTCTGTGTGACATGGCGATAGCGATGATAAAAGCAACTTCAGACATCGCCGAAGCAATCCCGTAGACGTGTCTGGGCGTAATTTCAACCTGGGCCGGTGTGTGAGGATTGGTGGCAGCTCGTGCGTTCCGATTGGTAGTCCTTGTCCAAGGCGCCATATTTGATGATCTGTGCGTCCATCAGCAGACTCATCTTCTCCTCCAATAGTGCAGAAAGGGCTTGTAACAAGGAAACCTATCAGTGAATGGCGACAACAGATCAGACAATACTCAGATGGTATTTGTTTGCTGTCTGTTTTTCACTGTCTGATAGAAGGTGGAGAATTTTTATTGTTATCATCTCTCTTAAAAAACTGATGAAATTCTGACCAAACCATGATGAAAAGCACTGAAGAAACTTAGATCATTTTTCTTAGGCTGTGTACTCATGATCCGGAGTCACTGTGTGTTGGACGCAGTGCCTCCTGACCTGTGAGAGCCCGCGGGTGCACACAAGGAGATCGCAGCCGCCCTGTGCTCATGATCTGCAGTGGGTGCAGGGCGGCTTCTCCCTGCGTTCACCTGATGGTTATTATGTGGAAGTCCGGAAACATGCACCGCAGCTGAAATAACACTGCATTCAGGAGAAGCATAGTGAGCATGGGATTTCTTGAATTCCCATCCACTATGCTGGTACTGTATAACACAGTGTTTTGGATGCAGTGGCAATACGCTGCGCACAAAATGCTGCAATTCCTGACCATGAGTATGCACCCTTATAAGACAAAGACAATGAGGTCTGAATGAGGCCTGAGGGTGTCGACATACAGTTTCATGTTTTATGTTTGATTTTACATTTCAAACATGCAACATTGGGTAGCACACTTAGAGGATCTTTTCCTTCCTTCCTCACGGGTACATGAAATATAGGTAAAAAAGTGATACCACACTGTACATCGAACTAGCAATTGAATTTCCCATGATGTTGACCAACAAGACGGTAGCTTAAATCTTTCCAAAGTTACATTCCACAAAATTTCTTAGGCCGGCTTAACACCATGGTTATCTGCTGTCAGGCTGTGTCCTGTGTTTTGCTGGATACACTGGACACAGCCTGACAGCTCTGGACAAACAGAACCGGAGGTCAAATATTCCCTCTGATCCTGTTTTCTCCCGGATTCGGCACTGCGCGGCTGCTGCTGCTATCCAGTGCTGAAATTTCAAAATCGCGTCTAGCGGGGAGCTAGCAGCGGTTTTGAAATGTCTGACGGGAGCTCTCCAGGTGCTGAAGTTCAGCGCTGGCCGCCACTGAACTTCGGCATCCGGATCCGATTTTCTGTCGGATCTGATGTGATCCGGCGCCCGTAGACTCCTATGTTAAGGGGTGCCGGATTTTGTAAGATTTTTGGCCCAGACACAAAAATGCTGCAGGCTGCGATTTTGTGTCCGGGGAAAAAAAAACTAATTTCCCGGATCCTCCCTGACAGCAGGGAACCAGATGACAAATCACTGCCATTCGGCCCCATCCGGCCCCATAGGAATACTACGGTGCCAAAATCGCATCTGCGGCTGTCTGGTTCACACCGGACAACCCCGGATCCCTGAAACCATGGTGTGAAGCCAGCCTTATGCATAAGTCCAAATGTACATAAGAATCTAAGTTGTCTCAAGGGCATTAAGCATGTGCACAGTAGCTGAGGCAATGTGTTAACTAGCTGTAATTAGTTATGGCTGTTATGCATAAAAACTAATTACTACACATAGAACTGATTTGCAGCTACTGTAGCAAATGATTAAAAGCTTGTCAAATGAGAAGACCTTTCTGCTTAGTACATTTTCTGACTGTAAAACTTTGCAACTGCTTTGCAGAATGTCAAACTCATCTCTCACTCTATAATATAAAGGACATCTTAATGAATTTGTCATACATGTTTATATTAGATCAATGGAAATTTAATGCATTTGGCAATGCTTTTATACATAAAAAAAACAAAGGCTTTTTTTTCAGTTTAGGCTAAGAATATAATGATTTGTGCAGAGAAACTGTGGACAATAAAAAAATACAGCAGGAATAACAGCTTTCTATGAAGTTACGAACAAACAATAGAAAACAATCACGTAAAATAGAAATTCAAAATATTTAGTAGGCAATTACTGCGCTCCCGCTTCTGCTGTTTCTTTTACTTCATGGAGCACAGATGGTCTGACTGTTAATGATTTTTAATACATACTGTATATAATGAAGCCATTACAGAACATGCACTCAAGGGTTTGCATTGAAGAATGAATGTCATTTAAAGGTGATGTGTACATTATAAACACATTAGTTTGCAAGCGTTTCTGTTTGCTTTGCATTGTGCAATTTCTAATTAAATCAGCAAGAAAAAAAATTCTATTGTCCCAGCAAAATTAAGCCAAAAATTGTCTAATCCAGTGGGCTGCATTAGTTTCCATATACTTTGGATATGCAAAATAATGTGATAATTATAGAATAGTGCTGACTATTCTGGAATGATTTTATAAGTTATTCCAGAATACGCAGATAAAGGGTCATTTACCAGCCATTTACTTCAATACCTATAAAATACATTTTACAATAAGTTATAGTATATACAAAATCCTTATTCTAAAATCATAATGTAATATTTTGGAAATGTTTAACTCATGATGATTTTTCATTTTTGTGCTTTCCTTTTTTCCCCTCCTTCTTCCTCCAAAAGTCATCACTCGTTTATTTTTCCACCCACACAGCTGTATATGCTGTGTATGCTCCTTGTTTTGGTAGACAATTTGTACTACTGAATGACACAATCCATTTAGCCATGGAATATACTGGAATATATATATATATAAAAAAAAAGTTTAAATAGGCAATTCTGCATTTGAAGAAATCTCACATTGAACTCGTAACGATGTTATTCGATGAGGCTGAGCAGATCTGTGATTTTTTTTCCTCTGGCCAATTGGGCATGAGAAAACAATCACAGAATGCTGTGAGCGCTTCAGCAAGTCAGATGACACAAACCCATGCAAGTCTATACGTGCGTGGGGAATATCAGATTGCACTAGAATATCATCCGATAGACACAAACAGGCAATGGAGAAGAAGAAGAGACTTTTTTTTTAAAATCAGATGTTTCTATGGAACGAAAATAACATCGTGTCCAAATGGCATACATATTATATTTTGTGATAAATTCGCTCATTAAAAGCTAACAAAAAATACCCAAACTGCATTCCCCTCCCCCCATTAGACAGCAGGCATCTCAACCATACTTCTTGGACCTATAGGAGCAATCAATACAAGATGAATTAGCATCATAAAAATGATGTTATTGTGGCATCAAATCAATATTCATACCATAGTGCTCTAGTCTAAACCATAACTGAAAGACTACACCCTTTAAACCCCTTCAGCACGTCACCTTCTCCATTGAGCCCATATCTGTTTGAACATTTTCATGGCATTTCTCCTCCGGTAGATACTTTCTTATATGTCTATCATGTATTCCACCTGTTGAATATATTCCCTTCTAGAGGGAAGATCGGCCCTGATTCAGCACATGGCAATCAGTTTCCTAGCCATAAAAAGCAATCTGGCTACCGCTATCTTCTGTGCATTTGTAATCTGGATCTCTTCAACATACCCCAACACACACACCAGTGGAATTCTAGACACCACACATCCATACTTCTCTTCAATCAGAGTAAGGACCACCACCCAAAAAGCTTTCAATCTCGGACATTCCCACAACATATGGGTCATTCCATGTCAAGTGATCCAAAAATGAATATTTTTTTTCCCTGATGTCCTCAGATTTTTTTAATTTTTTTTCTATATAAAGAACAACTTTAGGTAATTACAAAAAAAAAGTTTTTAATTTTTTTCTTTATCAGTTAATTTTTTACAGATTTTTAAAGTTTTAAAAAAGTGTAAATTTTGGCCTGGTATGGCTTTACATTTTCTATCATATCTCGGGCTAGAAATAAGATAAAGAAACAAAATAAACACCAATCTACTCAGAACTGTGCAGGCTTTCACCAGATATGTCACAAGAGGATCTATGTTAATATTTTACCCATGTGATCAAAAGTGCAAAACTTTAAAATGCATTTCCGAAAAATCGGCGCGCTTTAAATATTTCAAAAACTGCCCATGTGTCTGCTATGCTCTTAGCCACATCTGTACCAAATTTCAAGTTGGGATCGCGATGGGATCATATTTTAAAATATTTTAATATTAATAGCGTCAATGGGTCATTCTATATCAAGTGATCTAAATATGAATATTTTTTTTTACCTGACGTCTTTAGATTTTTTTATTCTTTTTCTTTATGAAGTACAACTTTAGTTCATTGCAAATTAAAAGTTTAGAATTTTTTTCTTCATCAGTTAATTTTTTACAGATTTTTAAAGTTTAAAAAAAGGGTGAATTTTGGCCTGGTATGACTTTACATTTTTTTTATCTCAGGCTAGAAATAAGATAATGAAGTGGGAGAGGCATCATTTTACTCAGAACGGTAACAGCTTTCATTTGACATGTTACAAGACTATGTTTCTTTATATCAAATTCAAACTATTGACGGGCAATTGTGAAAAAATGACTGATTGTGTTCTTGGTTATATTTGTGCAGAGATTCAACTTGGGACCTGTCAAATTTATATATTTTTTATTTTATGGTTGTACGAGTTATCACAACTTATTGAATAAAACATTTATATGCAACAAAAAAGAAACACAAAAAACAAATCCCATAAGTGCCAGGATAAATACATCTTAATCATCAGAACACAACGCTCAGCATTTTCAACTTGAATGTATTGAACAAACCAAAAGAAGAAAGGTGATCATATCCTCAAGTTTGATTAAACAAGATTAAAAGAACCAAAAATGTTAACCCCTATTTATACATATAAATTTGTTTTCTATTCTAGCACTAAACATGTGATTTATGAAGTGTTTAATAAGAATAGTACAGTAGTTAAATCATCGTTCTATAAATTATGAACTAATCAAACAATTAATAGTATGTTTTTAAAGTGGCATTTTATCAATTTGTCCCTTCTAGTGGGTGAAATGTAATCTTGTCCATAAACGCTTACTAGCAATCGCCATTTCCTTGTGTGTCAAAGAGTATGTCCGGCCTGTCACGGTGTTAGGCTCCGCCTGAGTTAATATCTGATTTTTGTGCACTTTTAAAATGTCTGGCTTTCTTGGATACACAAAGGATGGCGCTGGACCAGAAGGATGCAATAAAGTCAATTCTACTTCTTCATTTTCACAATCTTTGGGGAGTACAGTAGCCAGCCACCAGCGCCAATCATATTCATATTTTTTCAAAAGGATTGCAACAGTGTCTATGATAAAATGCTGTTTCTTGAGAAGTAGCAGCCATTGCTGTGTGGGAAGAATACAGTTAATATTAAGTAAGGAAGATAGGTAATAAAAATAAAGATTTACAGTACACTTGAGATAGAACTGTATTACTATAAAGTGAGTTTTAGGGCTAGCGCGCACATTTTTTTCTGTCTGCAGATACACGCTGCAGTTTTGGCAGCTTGTTTTTCTACCAAGTTTTTTTACCACATATGCGTTAGTTTTTTTAATCGCTAGTGAAAAAAATGGCAGCTTTTTTTCTATAAATGATAAATGCTGCGTTTATTGCAACGATTAAAAAGTAGTTCAAGCAGTGATTTACTCACTCTTGAGTGTTTCCAAAAACACTGCATGTGGTGAACCCCATAGAAATCAATGGGGCTGTTTTTCTGAATGATGATCCCTAAGAATAGCACTGTGTGTATTGGCCCTTAATAATAAAAGCATTAAACTATTAATATATTTACTCACCCATATTTTAGTACACAGCCTTGATGGCTTTGTACAGACTATTGTTTGTTCAGGAGTGAAGATGTCCAGACATGTCAGGACATGAAAGGTCTGAACGAGCTGTCTTACTTCCTGAATGCAGTGGGTAGACACTTAACATGATTGACAGAGCTGCTGGCCTATCATCTGCTCTGCATTCACTGTCTATCCCTGTGCTTTCTCAGGTTGAGCCCTAACAAAGCTTTTTCCTATATGTCCTCTCCTGCTTCTAAGCTGTAACATATCAAAATAATACAGTAATGTCTAAAAATAATGGATTTGATAAATATAGACCACATATATAAATATATATATATATATATATATATATAAATATAGACCGCTTTTAGACCACAGGTTGAACAGATCTGAATTCAAGATTTTTGAATTGACACTATAATAGTTAAATATTTTAAAATATGATCCCATCACGATCCCAACTTGAAATTTGGTACAGATGTGGCTAAGAGCATAAAAGACACATGGGCAGTTTTGGAAAATTTTTATTAAAACGTTTTTTCGGAAATGCGTTTCAAAATGTTGCGTTTGCGTTCGCATGGGTAAAAAATTAAAATTAACAAATATACTCTTGTGACATATCTGGTGAAAGCCTGGACAGTTCTGAGTAGAATAGTGTTTATTTTGTTTCTTTATCTTATTTCTAGCCCAAGATAAAAAAATGTAAAGTCATACCAGGCCAAAATTCACACTTTTTTTAAACTTAAAAAATCTGTAAAAAATTAACTGATGAAGAAAAAAATTCTAAACTTTTAATTTGTAATTAACTAAAGTAGTACTTCATAAAGGAAAAAAAATAAAAAAAATCTAAAGACGTCAGGTAAAAAAAAATATTAATATTTAGATCACTTGATATGGAATGACCCATTGACGCTATTAATAGTAAAATCATTTAAAATATGATCCCATCGCGATCCCAACTTGAAATTTGGTACAGATGTGGCTAAGAGCAAAGCAGACACATGGGCAGTTTTTGAAATATTTAAAGTGCGCCGATTTTTCGGAAATGCGTTTTAAAGTTTTGCGCTTGCGATCACATGGGTAAAATATTAACAAAGATCCTCTTGTGACATATCTGGTGAAAGCCTGTATAGTTCTGAGTAGAATGGTGTTTATTTTGTCTCTCTATCTTATTCCTAGCCTTAGTTATGAGGAGAAACATAAAGTCAGGCAACAGCGAAATTCGCACTTTTTCCGAACTTTGAAAATCATTTAAAAGAAAAAAAAATTTTTTTTTTAATTTTTCTCTTCACATTTTGCATTGTCTGACATGCTATTATCAAATAACAAAATCTCAAAAGAATTAAAAATATAGAGGTAATACCGTATATACTCGTGTATAAGCCGACCCGTGTATAAGCCGACCCCCCTACTTTTGCCCCCAAAACCTGGGAAAATCTATTGACTCGTGTATAAACCGAGGGTGGACCCTAGCACAAGTATACAGCCCCCAGCAGTGTGATATACAGCAGTCCCAGAGGTAGATACAGTAGCCCCAGTGGTAGTATACACGCAGCCCCAGTAGTATATACAGCCCCAGTGGTATATACAGCCCCAGTGGTAGTATAGACGCAGCCCTAGTAGTATATACAGCCCCAGTGGTAGTATATACAGCCCCAGTGGTAGTATACAGGGCCCCAGCAGTATATACAGCCCCAGTGGTATATACAGCCCCATTGGTAGTATATACAGCCCCAGTGGTTTATACAGCCCCAGTGGTAGTATACAGGGCCCCAGAGGTATATACAGCCCCAGTGGTAGTATACAGGGCCCCAGAGGTATATACAGCCCCAGTGGTAGTATAGATGCAGCCCCAGTGGTAGTGTATACAGCCCCAGTAGTAGTATATTGCAGCCCCAGCGGTAGTATACAGCAGCCCCAGTAATGCAGGGCCCCCCCAGCCTCGCTCCGGTCACCTGTAAAGCAAACTATACTTATCAATGTCCCGCTGTTCGCGCCCGCTCGCCGCTGCCGTCCACGATCCTCCATCTTCATGCGTCTTCTTCCTGTTTCCTGTGCTCGTCGCAGGGAATGACGTCATTGCCTGCGACGAACACAGAAACAGGAAGAAGACGCATGAAGATGGAGGATCGCGGACGGCAGCGGCGAGCGGGCGCGGACAGCGGGACTGTGATAAGTATAGTTTGCTTTACAGGTGACCGGAGCGACGCTGGGGGGGCCCTGCATTACTGGGGATGCGGGGGCTGCTGTATACCGATGTATACATCGGTATGTACCGATGTATACATCGGTATACAGCACTGACTCGCGTATAAGCCGAGGGGGGTACTTTTCAGCCCAATTTTTGGGCTGAAAAACTCAGCTTATACGCGAGTATATACGGTAATCATTGGTTCACTTGACATGGAATGACCCATATGCAGAATACCTGCACCCTCATTCATACATCTCGGACATTCCGAAGTGTCTCTCACACCAACCCTATGTAGAAACGCAGGAGATCTGTACACTCTGTGAATGGTGGATCACTTAAAGATAATTTCGGTACATACTCCAGAACCGATTCCCAAATCTCATCATCCAACACCCCCAACTCTTCTTCCCATTTATGCCAGGCACAGACCAGATGCTGCAGCAAAAAGGTATGTAGGAGATCCTTTATATAACAGAGATAACCCACCTCGTGGTCCCCTCCATACAAATATAGTCTAAAACAGCATCTTTCTGCAACAAACCACTCTCCCGTCTCAGCCATCAGAATGCATGTAGAACCCTGATAAACCAGAATCGATCCATGTCCGGTACGCCAAATTCTTCCTGGAGTGATTCAAACATTTTCAAATCTCAATGCACAAGCAACTGTGTCATATACTGTATCACTTTATTAGACCAAGCTTTCTGTCCCCTCAGTTTGTTATCCTCACCCAATTTTTCATCCATCCAGATGGGAGTATAGATCGCCAGTTCAGAGACCTCTCTAATCTTTTTTAATCTTAGACAACATTTTATGTATTAGGCACAGAGTGGGGAATCTCCTACCCAGCCAGCCAAACACTTCCATGTCCAACCCTTGCACCAAGGGGTTTCTCCATACAAAATATTTCAGAATAGAGTGTATCAAACCACCCCACTCACTCCACACACAGCCTCTAAAGTGCTGACTCTGAGATGCCAGAAAATATATCCAGGGGTTAGGCAAAGCCAGCCCCCCCTCCTCCTTGGGTCTCTCCAAAATTTCCAATTTAACCCTGGGCTGTCTCCCCCCGACCAGATCCTTAAATAAAAAATGGAGTCTCTGAAATAAACCTCATGAGAGCCACACTGGTGAATTATGGAGCACACAAAGGAGCTTAGGCATAAGTATCATCTTGGATAGGTTCAACCTGCCCACCACCGAGAGATGCAGCTTGCACCAAGTCTGAGCATTATCCTTAAATTTGATCAGGAGCGGCATCACATTCAGTTTAAAATAATCCTCTTTTGTCAATGCGACCTGTATGCCCAGGTACTTAAATTGGTCAACTACTCTCAATCTGGTACAACCCAGCTCTCCCATGTCACCCATTCTATCATTATCTACCATCATAAGGTTGGATTTGTCTCAGTTTATCCTCAAACCAGACATCCTCCTGAATGCTTCAATAATCATCACAGCTTGATTCAAGGAATTCAGGGGGTCCTGTAAAAGTAGGAGTACATCGTCCACATATAGCACAATTTTTTCCTCCACCGAACCAAATTTAAAGCCTTTGACCTCAGCCGCCCCACGAATATGAACAGCAAGAAACTCTATTGCTAGGGCAAACAGCAATGGAGAGAGGTGGCAACCTTGCCGGGTCCCTCTGGTAAGATCAAATTTCTCCTATCTCTCTCCATTCACCCTTATTTTTGCCGCTGGAGAGGAATAACGCAGCTTCACCCACTAGATAAATACCGGCCCAAAGCCCATTTGCTCAAGGACTAGCCACAGATAATCCCATTCCACACTGTTGAACGCCTTGTGAGCATCTAGAGATGCCACAGCCCTGCAGCCCGCATTGTCTGTAGGCAACTGAATATTCAAAAACAATCATCTTAGATTAATAGCTGTAGATTTGTTAGGCGTAAAGCGAGACTGGTCTGGATGCACCACGGTGGATACCATCCTCACCAGACTGGATGCCATCACTTTAGCCAGTAACTTGGCATCTACAGACAGTAGTGAAATGGGCTTATAGGACTCCGGCCTACGGGCATCCTTGTCCTCCTTAGGCAACACCACTATTGTTGCTTCTTCCATGGAATCCTGCAGGCATCTCTCCCCCAGGGCCCCCTGGAAAACCTCACAGAGCCTGGATAATAACAAATCCTTGAGTTGTTTGCATACCTCTACTGGCAGGCTGTCTGCCCCAGGGGCCTTATCATTTGCCATAGAAGCCAATGCCTCTTCTAATTCATCCACCGTCAATGGGGTTTCCAGACTTTCACTATCCACTATACTAAGTTGCATCAGACCCGCCCCTGCCAAAAAGATTTTAATCTCGTCCCTAGAGGCATTCAATTAAGAAGAATGCAACTCTCCATAGAACCTTCTAAAAATATTCAAAATATCCTTTGTCTCAGTTATCAATATGTACCCTTGATAATACATGCTGTAGACATAAGACGATTCTCTCTGTACGGCTGCTACTAGCGACAATAAGTGACCAACCTTTTCACCATCCTCATAGAATGCCACTTTTTGAAATTCCTGTTTCCTCTTAACAGTACTCAAATAAACCCTGTCCACTGCTTCCTGCGCTGCCTTCAAACGCCCCTGCATCTTCAGGGAGGGCCAACTCACTGCCTCTTGCTCTGCCACCTTCAGCTCCTATAACACCTGTGGCTCCTCTCTCCTGGATGCAGTTTTGCACCTGGATATATCCTGTATAAACAACTCTCTAAGGAAAGCCTTCATAGTGTCCCATATAGCACTTACAGATGCACTCCCAACATTTTCCTGAAAAAACAGTTCCACCCCCTCTATAATTTTATTCATATCCATTGATTTCAGCCTTGCCGGGTGTATGTTCCATTCCCCTTGTGTCCCCCGCGTCTCATATCAGTCTGAAGCACCACTTCCAACAGTTTATGGTATGAAACCACCCTGGGCAACTATTCCACCCCCCCTACCCATGAGTTTAAAAATCCTTCCCCAAGGACCATATCTATGCGTGACATAGAATTATGTGAGGAGGAAAAGCATGAAAAACACTGCACATCAGTATTCCGCACCCTCCTTAAATCCACCAATCACAGTTCCCTAATATGTTTAGCAAAAGGTGTTTCTAAATCTTCCCCAGGTCCCTTCTTGCCAGACCCATGCTTACCCAACTCCAAGTGCATAATATTATTCATGTCCCCAATTATCAGGATCGGGATACCCACTCTGTGCCTTGTCAGCTCTATAATCTCCTGTAATTTCGTTCCTGAATATGGAGGCAGGAAATACACTGCAATCAGACACAACATTTGCCCATACACACGACACACCAAAAACACAGACAATCGAAGGCTAGCACCCAACTCTGTTGGGTGTTACGGTGCAAGTTTAAGAGAGTAACAGGAATAGTATCTGACCCCATTACTAAGGAATCCAGGCTACAAGAAATGTCCAATAAGTTTAAGTGCAGGAATTACGCCATCAAACTCCTTGAAGCAGAACTGTCCTTAGCATCATCTGACTCAGATCCTATGACTATCACCATACATAAAACACCAAGACTTCCTTTTGTCCATAGTCATCATCCCTCTATGCAGAGAGTACATAACTTGATCCGGAGACACTGGCCCCTTCTGACGAAAGCATACCCTAAGATCGACATTTTTAAAAACAAACCCATAATGTGCTTGAAACGACCACCGAATATTAGGGATAAGCTAGTCAGGGCAGATCACGGATAGAGATGCGTCCACAGACATTGATGGGACAAAAGAGAACAGGCACATTCCCATGCTTGAATTGCATGTGTTGCTCGAATATAATCAAAGGTAGTGAGGTGGTACATCTGCGTACAGGCGGATCTTATCACATCAAGGACTACCATACCTGTGCCTCAAAATTCGTTATTTATGTCATTAAGTGCCCCTCTGGTATGCTATACGTGGGTGAAACCACACAGCCATTAGAGATTGCATCTCTAGCCATAAATCCACCATCAGGTGTGAAAAAACGTGGCTACCACTGCTGGCACACTTTAAGGAGACATAATGTTTCTCAATTGAGGTTTCAGGTATTGGAGAATGTTCCTAGACCGAGGAGAAGGGGTAATCACATTCAATTGCTCAAACAGAGAGAAACATATTGGATTTATACCCTAGACAAACTCAGTCTCAGGGGTCTCAATCATGAAATTGACTGGTTGACCTGATGCGATATTTTTCTCCCTAGATTCATTGATCCTTGCTTCGCCGTGTGGTCTTCATGCTACACATAATTCATTTTGGTAAGACCTTAATCATAGCATATATGGGCTACCAACTATAGGTTTCCTTTATTTATTCCAATCCCACTCCCCCTTTTTTCCCCCTTTGATTTGGACTCCTACCTGTTTATGGTTAATTTCATTTGATTGCAGTTACTGTTATTTGATTTGACGTTCTTCACCCTTCCTATCATCTGCATCTCATTTAAGTATGATCTATTATACATTCCAAACTGATGTACCATACATTGCTATCAAACTACTAATGATTTGCTCTCTATTACTATCAAACTATTTATTCCCAAAATAAATCAAATATCATTGTCAGTACACGATAATATACTATTAGGATCATTTCCTAGATTCCCCTATAGTCAGGTACCCACCTAAAAGCACTAACATCTACCTAATGTATAAGTAATACAGCGCAGACCAAGCTAGGCTTGTTTCTGCTGTAACAAACGGACGAGCGCCTTGCTTAATCCCCATGACAACACACTATGCCCTGGCCGGGACCGCCCTCCGCTCCACAGTATCGCAACGTTTCACTCAAAGCGATGACATCGCTGCAGCAACGCCTAATTGCGCACGTGCCGGCATCGCTCATCATTTCCGATCACATGACCGGTGGAAGCTTTATAATGAAGCACCGACGGTCTAGCAGCGTCACTTTATGCTAAGGCACCAAGGTTCTAGCATACACCACTGTACCACCAACTGAAGTGAGCTGCCTACTGACCACCAATAAGATAAGTACCTGTGTTACATTCATATACCATTATCACTAATGGATTTGGGTCTTTACAGAGCGAAAGCTCTGTTACAACTAAAGCAACCTCTTGATGACCATCACATTTTCAACTATTAGAGGATATCACCTGAGGACTATAAGGGGGTAATAATTTAATATCCTGGCACATATTTCATACCCACTTTGCTGTTGTGCTATATGTAACTTCTCTATACCTACATTGCAGACAGCCTCTCCAATTGGAGTTCCCCAGGCTCAGGAACAATTCCTCCAAAAATGGGACCCATAGTAATGAACGTTGCCAACTCCACCCCCCCCCCCCCTTTTCCCCTAAGCTTAGCTCATCTCTGTTTGAGAGTGGGTAAAATCACCTAACCAACCCTGACTCTGCCTACTACAGTGTCACTCCACCCAACTCAGCTCTTCTATACAACACCTATGTACTAACAAGAACTTTCCCCTACCTCCCCCCCTGATTTTAGTAAACAATTCAAAGGAAACAATTCTTTATAATCAGTCCTCTTAATAGGCTCAGCAAGCCCGTCGCAACTGTTCAGTCCAGCAGTATACATTCCAAGAACAATCTTATCCCGGTCACAACAGTAGATCGTTCAAAAAAGGGGGAAAAATAAGGAAAAGGAAAAAAGGGCAACCTGACCTCAATTTTCATGTCCGCCACCTCTCAGCCAACTCCCATGTCTCGCAACTTTTTATTGTTACGTTCAATCCATTCAGTGGCTTCCCCCGGTGTCTGGAAAAAATGCACTCTATCAAAGGCCGCCACCCTTAACTTAGCGGGATACAACATGGAATATGTGACGCTAAATCCTCCCAGTCTCTTTTTCACTTCCTTAAACCACATCCACAACTTTTGCACTGCTGGAGAATAATGTGAATATATGTATATATTCTGTCCTTCAATCATCATATCTTTAGCAGTCCTGGCCTTTCTCAGAATACTATCTCTGTTCCTTTAATTCAATATCTTGGCCAGAATAGCACGGGGAGCTGATCCAGGAGGTGTGGGTCTAATTAGCAATCTGTGTGCCCTTCTACCACAAACACCTTAGAGAGGGCATCTGCACCAATCTTTTGTATTAGCCAGCTCTCTTAATTTCAGTGGGGTTAGGGCCTTCAGCTTTTTCTGGAACTCCCACTATTCGCACATTATTGCACCACGAGCAGTTCTCAAAATCATCATTCTTGGCTGTGACTTCTGCTAACTGCTTCATACATTGATTATGGACCTTTTGCATCATAGCGATTTGATCCTCAGCAGTGCTAATTCTCTCTTCGACCTCTCCGGTCCTGACATCTGCCTTCTGCATAGCAGTTCTCATAGTCAGCATCTCTACTTGCATACCCTGCATCTGCTGGGTTAATGTAGTAAGAGTCTCCTTGCAATATGTCACAACTACAAATCTATCTTTAATAGTAGGCTCTGCAGCACTAGAAACAGCATGCACCTCTACATCACCAGCTTCTGCTTCCCCATGTGGGCCTTCAGGTGCCCTGCCATCCCCCTTCATGGGATCCTCCTGGGCCTGTTCCTGCTCTCCCTCATCCTCTTCATCCCCAGCCTCCATCTCCCTGCTCACAGGCATTTTCGGTTCCTTCACATCCAACCTGACAAACCTTTCAAGGTTTGCCGCCGCCAAATTCATGGCACAGGCCGCCTTCTCCTTTGCGACATCCTCAAGTGCCTTGGCGCCATGTTGGAATCGGCTGCTCTCCGCAGCGCTGGTATCTCTCTGCTTCCTGTGGGTTATACTGGCTTCCCGCAGGGTTCCAGCAATACCCTCGGGGTCCAGGGGTGATTCTCCTGCTGGCTCCGGTGTTCGGTTGGCTTGCAGTGGTCACAGCCTATGGGCAAATTTGTAGCCACGAGAGCTCCAAGCTGTGACCGCTCACATTGCTGGCTACGTCATGCCCCTGAGAGGAAGAAGAGGCTTGACTCTCCTTCTCCACAGCTGAGATATGATTCTTGAATGTGAGAGAACCAGATCAGATTAGATCACACTCAGCTCACGCTCACAGAAAAGTTTGAACCCAGTGTCTTTAACATATTGTAACGGATGCTATACACTTGTCTGATTCTAGCCTTATCCATTGACTCTGGAAATGGAAAGTAACTCTACCTTTCAAATTACATTCTGCTGGGAACCGCACAAGCACACAAAACTACATTTGTCTGCTCTCTGATGTTTCAGTAATGTGGGAATTGGTTTCAGGCAAATTTTGTTTCTGTGAATAGCAAATCAAATCTCACGTGAAACCAGGAAATTTAGGAAATTCTACTCAAACTCAACCCTCTGCATATTGAACCACTCATCTCTACACATATCGCCTTTATTTTGCAGTTTCTAGAGCAGAGTGAGAGCTTATTTTTTGCATGGCGTGCAGACATTTTTATTAATATATATCTGGGGTAAATATTTTAATCCCTTTCAATTTCAATTTTTTGCCATTTCAATATTGTTTTTCTCCTTGAGGCGTACCTGGTTTACCCATCCAATTAAATTATTGTATACTATGATAGATCGAATATTAATGGATACAGCAATACTGCATATGTGTATTTTTTAAATTTTCTTATTTTTAATGGAAAAAAGGGTTTTGGCGATTGTAACATTTTTTTCTTATTTTTATTCTTTATTTTTTATTCCCCTTAGGTGACTAAGCAATCAGATGATCATAGGTTGCATAGTATACACTGCCATACCACAGTATTGTAGTATATATCACAAATCGCAGTATCCTATGAATCATAGAAAGCCTTGAATAATACCGCCATCATCTGATGGGAAAGATGCTCTTGAACACGCATCAAAGGGACCCAACATTGGACATAAATAGTACCTCCATTAAGGACTCGAATAAGATTTGTGGCATAAAGCACAACACACCTCATCATGAGTTTGAAAAGTGGGCATCCCCTATCCGCTGTTCCACTCAAGTTCCTCCAATTTTTGCTGAGCTGCTCTGGACCGTCATGAAAAATCCAAAAGTCTCGATTTCTTGCACTACTTCATATTGCACAGAACATTTCCAACTTTACAAAGCATTTTACAACAGATACTTTGTGTAGTCACTTTGAAGAATCAGGACAATAAAGTTTGAATCAATTTATTGCTACTAATGTCCATTTAAAGAACAGGAAGTATGTGTGAAAATATAAGTACCGTAGGTAATTTTACGAAAAACACAAAACATTATCAAAAATGTACAAAGTTATAGGGTTAAAATATGGCAATGTTAGCTTCAAAACTTTGCCTACAGATTGATGTAGTAACATATTTAGAGGAAATCTATCAATA
This sequence comes from Allobates femoralis, assembly GCA_033576535.1. Taxonomy (NCBI): domain Eukaryota; kingdom Metazoa; phylum Chordata; class Amphibia; order Anura; family Aromobatidae; genus Allobates; species Allobates femoralis. The sequence goes on from JARQOC010000003.1 coordinate 734,399,513, forward strand.
GTTGAAAAACAAGATTTATATTATGCTCATGGGTATCAAGCTCTAATATGCAATAAAACAGAATCAAGATTAAAGATAAAATCATTTGATCTTAATAGGGGAGATTAATTATCACTGGTACATGTATGAACAGCGCAAAAGTGTACCCCATAGGGCACCGTGTGATGGAGTATGTGCTTTGTTGCTTGCTAGGACTAAGGTCGCGATATCGCAATGCAACATCGATAAAAAGTCACGTGGTACATCCGTTGCAGTTGATATCGTTCGTGCGTTGTGTGGTGTAAAAGGGCAACGCGACGCGATAACAACGGAACTACGATATCGCAATGAGATTGTGCATGCTCTCCAACTGTGCAATATTGGATATGCGATCTTGCCTGATCGTTCTGTGTGACATCGCAACTACGATTTGGAGCGCAACTTCCCCTATTCACTACAATGTTAAATGGTCGTTCCCTGGGTTGCTCATACCCAGCGCAAAGAAGGTGCGTACGCCATCATAGTTGCGTTGCCTGCCGATATCTCCCTGTGTGACATCTACTATGTGATCTTGGACAAGTGCCAAAAACGCGCGCGCTCCAGTGAGATCGTTTGCAATATCGGAACGGTATTGTGATGTGTAAAGCGGCTATAAGAGTTGTCACATGAAATGCATAGACCTGTGAGTGGACCCTATGCTTCCAATATTTTCAATATATATAGATAACCTTGGCACATGGTATATGAAAAAAAGGAAACTTCTTTCATTCAAAAACAGTGATTTTTATTGAATCATCAGTCAAAAAAATAGACGTTTCGGCTAGCTTGCCTTTCTCAATTAGACTGACTGTAAATAGAAAACAAAACATTGTACATCATTACAGTTTGTACATAATCCATCTTAATAATGAACGGAACATCCTCTATCATAATTGAACAAAATGTTGTACACATAGAGCTATTATATGAACCCATATGCAACCGAATAAACCTTGTTCAAAGCAACATGGGTAAAAAACCTTTACGAAAAATCATATCTCCCATCCAGAGGGATTAAGTGGCCCCTTACTATGTCTTAGTCCACTGAAATAGAATTAAATATGTCGAGAAAAAAATATATTTTAACTAAAGAGATCAATTAGGCATCTATAATCAAACCAAAAGTGAAACCGTGAATAGGTGTCATACCTAGTGACTGATGGTCCTACCCAGACTCAATCTTTCTTCGTGTTTACAGTGCCTTGATAGGGGGTTGCCCGATGGTATGGTATGAGCTATATCAGTGAAATACAGATTTCAAGAAAAGAAGTATGAGATAAGAGTATAGTACAGAAGGAAATAACTGTCCTAAAAGTGAAACATGTGAGGATACATACCTCTACACATGGGGTAAATAATGTAGTATAAACCTATTGCATTGTAGAAGGTTCATGTAGTATGGCAACCATACTACATGAACCTTCTACAAGGCAATAGGTTTATACTACATTATTGAATAGCTTAATTGTAATGTTGAAATAAAAGGTATATTTTAACTTTTACATTTTTGTGGATGCTGGAATCTACTTCCTTTGTGTTGCTGCTCAAAAGCTTGTCTGGGACTCCTCTGCACTGCGCCCTTGATCAACTATATTTCCATCTGGTGAGGTGACTTTTCGTTACTTTATTTCATTTGCTTTTTTGAGTCATCTGTTATAGATGCCACGTCAATGTATAGTTCATAATAACTCTGAAGTCTCAACCACATTGGAAAGTGTTGCAAAAGGGGTGAGTGAGTCTATGGATATTGATAGTAACATTATATTTTTATGTCTTAACACCAGTTCTTAACTCTATGCAGATATTTAACCCCATTACGACCAATGACGAGTTTAGCCGTCATAAAAAGATGTCAGTTCCCGCATCATGACGGCTAAACTCGTCATGGCTTTGAACTGTCACTGCTTATAAACAAACAGTGACAGCTCAAATCTAACAGCTGTCAGTGACAGCTAAGGGTCAGGGGCAGAGGCGTGGGGACCCTTTTTACTGGTCCCCACACTGAGAGCGATGTGATCGGTCAGTCAATCTGACCGACCGATCACATCAAGATCACGCAGGGAAATGCATGATCTCTGCAGGAGCCGGGCTGTCAGCTGTGCCCGGCTCCTGCAATAATCCCCTGCTTGTGCCCAATGCTTTACTGTATCACCCCCCCCCATTCCCCTAGACCCCCACTGTGTCAGGCATTTCCCCCCCCGCTCATCCCCCCTGTCCCCTCCTGTGTCCGCCCCCCCCCGCACTCATCCCTCTTCTCCCCCGCTGTGTCCAGCCCCCCGCTCCTTCCCCTGTCCCCTGCTGTAACTGTGTCTGGGCCCCCCACGCTAATCCCCCCTACTATGTCCGACCCCGTTCCCCTCCCCCCGGTCATCCCTCTTGCTCCCGTCCCCGCTGTTCCCCCTGTCCCCTGCTGATTCTGGGCCCCCCCGCCACCGCTGGTGACCGGCGGGAGGAGGTGATCACCAACCCGGTGAACACCTCTTCCCGCCGCTTCCTCCGCTCACCTCCTCCAGCCGCCGCCGCCTCCTCCTGCCACCGCCACCGACCTCCTCCTGCCGCCGCCGACCTCCTCCTGCTGCCGACCTCCTCCTGCCGCCGCCGCCGACCTCCTCCTGCCGCCGCCTCCTCCTGCCGCCACCGCCGCCTGCAGGGGGATCCCTGATCACCCAGATCCTGATCCCCTATCCCCCTGCTGGGAGATCCCTGATCTCCCTGCAGGGGAATCCCTGATCCCCTATCCCCCTGCAAGGGGATCCCTGATCCCCCCTCCCCCTCCAGGGGGATCCCTGATCCCCCATCCCCCTGCAGGGGGATCCCTGATCCCCCATCCCCCTGCAGGGGGATCCCTGATCCCCCATCCCCCTGCATGGGGATCCCCGATCCCCCTGCAGAGGGATCCCTGATCCCCCATCCCACTGCAGGGGGATCCCCCTGCAGAGGGATTTCTGATCCCCCATACCCCCTGCAGAGGGATCCCTGATCCACCATCCCCCTGAAGGGGGATCCCTGATCCCCCATCCCCCTGCATGGGGATCCCTGATCCCCCATCCCACTGCAGGGGGATCCCCCTGCAGAGGGATCCCTGATCCCCCATACCCACTGCAGAGGGATCCCTGATCCCCCATCCCCCTGCAGGGGGATCCTTGATCTCCCATCCCCCTGCAGGGGGATCCCTGATCTCCCATCCCCCTGCAGGGGAATCCCTGATCCCCCATCCCCCTGCATGGGGATCAAACTGCAGAAAGAGATCTGACAGCTCAGGTGCAGTGATCCAGTAGATCACTGTGCCCAAGTTGTCAGATCGCTTTCTACATCTTGATCCCCATGCAGGGGGATTCCCCTGCATGGGGATTGAGCTGCAGAAAGCAATCTTGACAGCTCGGGCGCAGTGATCCAAACTGTGCAGTGATCCACTGGATCACTGAAACCAAGCTGTCAGATTGTTTTCTGCAGCTTGCTCTTCATGCAGGGGAATCCCCTTGCATGGGGATTGAGCTGCAGGAAGCAATCTGACAGTTTGTGCGCAGTGGTCCAAACTGTGCAGTGATCCACTGCACAGTGATCTGGGCTTTCAGACCATTGCGCCCAAGCTGTCAGATCGCTTTCTACAGCTTGCTCTCCATGCAGGGGATTCCCCTTGCATGGAGATCGAGCTGCAGAAAGCAATCTTGCAGGCCCGGCACGGCACCCGGGCTACCAGATTGCTGCTCTGCAGTCCGATCCTCCTGCATGAGGGTCGAGCTGCAGAAAGCGATCACGCAGCCCCGGCGCTGCACCCGGGCTACCAGATCACTGCTCTGCAGTCTGATCCTCCTGCATAGGGATCAAGCTGCAGAAAGCAATCTTGCAGCCCCAGCGCTGCACCTGAACTGCCAGATCGCTGCTCTGCAGTCCGATCCGTCTGCATGCAGATTGAGCTGCAGAAAGCGATCTCACAGCCCTGATACAGTGATCCACATAGTGGATCACTGCACCCGGGCTGTCAGATCGCTACTTTGCAGTCCGATCCTCCTGCATGGCGATCGTGGGTCCTTCGTTGTGGACTACGTCGGATCTTTTTATAATAAAGATGGAGTCTGAATTTTGTTTGTGTTTTTTTTCAAAATAAAAATATTTTTCTCTGTGTGTATTTATTGACTACTTACCAGAGATTCCTAATGGCAGGTCTAACATTGGCCCAATATTATGAATCTCGGGCTTAGTGCCAGCTGAGAATAAATAGCTGGCATTAACCCCTTTATTACCCAGTTTGCCACCGGCACCAGGGCAACTGGAAGAGCATGGGTACAGCGCCAGAAAATGGCGCTTCAATGAATGCGCCATTTTCTGGGGCGGCTGCGGGCTACAATTGACAGCATGGCGGGCGCAGAACGCTTGGGCCTTTCCATGCTGAGGATTCCAGCCCCCAGCTGCTTAGTTGTACCTGGCTGGGCCAAAAATATGGCGGAGCCCTACATCATTTTTTTTTCTAGAATTAGTTCTAGAAATAAAAAAAAATGGGCTTCGCTGTATTTTTGGTTGCAGCCAGGTACAACAAGGCAGCTGGGGGTTGCTGGCAGTCTGTAGCTGCCAAGTTGTACCTGGCTGGACCAAAAATATGGCGGAGCCCCACATCATTTTTTTTCTAGAATTAGTTCTAGAAATAAAAAAAAATGGGCTTCGCTGTATTTTTGGTTGCAGCCAGGTACAACGAGGCAGCTGGGGGTTGCTGGCAGTCTATAGCTGTCAAGTTGTACCTGGCTGGACCAAAAATATGGCGGAGCCCCACGTCATTTCTTTTTTTCTAGAATTAGTTCTAGAAATAAAAAAAAGGCCTTCGCTGTATTTTTTGTAGCCAGCCATGTACAACTTGCTAGCTGGCTGACTGGAATTCTCAGCGTGGAGAGACCCAAATGTTGTGGGTCCCCCACGCTGCAAATTTCAACCCACAGTCACCCAAGAAAATAGTGCATCATTAGAGGCGGCATTTTCTGGTGCTGTACCCCAACTCTTCCAGTTGCCCTTGTGCTGGTGGCGCACGGGTTCTCCATATGCGACATGGTGTTCGCTAACAATTTCAATGGAAAATTTGCTCCAATTGTTAGCGGAAACCATGTCGGGTATGGAGAGCCCCTGTGTGTCTCTACATTGGAGCTCCCCCACAAGTGACCCCATTTTGGAAACTAGACCCCCAAAGGATTATATCTAGATGCATAGTGAGCACTTTGAACCCCCAGATGCTTAAACAATTAATCATAAAATGAAAAAAGAAATTATTTGTGGAAAAAAAAGTGCTTTTTCATTTTTACAGATTAATTTCTGAAGCATCTGGGGGTTCAAAGTGCTCACTATGCATCTAGATATGTTCCTTCGGGGTCTAGTTTCCAAAATGGGGTCACTTGTGGGGGAGCTCCAATGTGGAGACACACCGGGACCCTCCAAACGCGACATGGTGTCCGCTAACAAATGGAGCTCATTTTCCATTCAAATTGTTAGCGGATACCATGTCGTGTTTGGAGGGTCCCGGTGTGTCTCCACATTGGAGCTTCCCCACAAGTGACCCCATTTTGGAAACTAGACCCCCTAAGGAACTTATCTAGATGCATAGTGAGCACTTTGAACCCCCAGATGCTTCACAAATTCATCCATAAAAATGAAAAAGCACTTTTTTTTCCACAAAATGTTTCTTTTTTCATTTTTACAGATCAATTTGTGAAGCACCTGGGGTTTGAAAGTGCTCACTATGCATCTAGATACGTTCCTTTGGGGATCTAGTTTCCAAAATGCGGTCACTTGTGGGGGAGCTCCAATGTGGAGACACACGGGGACCCTCCAAATGCGACATGGTGTCCGCTAACAATTTGAATGAAAAATGAGCTCAAATTGTTAGCGGACACCATGTTGTGTTTGGAGGGTCCCCGTGTGTCTCCACATTGGAGCTCCCCCACAAGTGACCCCATTTTGGAAACTAGACCCCCAAAGGAACATATCTAGATGCATAATGAGCACTTTGAACCCCCAGATGCTTCACAAATTGATCTGTAATAATGAAAAAAGAATTTTTTTGTGGAAAAAAAAGTGCTTTTTCATTTTTACGGATGAATTTGTGAAGCATATGGGGGTTCAAAGTGCTCACTATGCATCTAGATACATTCCTTCAGGGGTCTAGTTTCCAAAATGGGGTCACTTGTGGGGGAGCTCCAATGTGGAGATACACAGGGACCCTCCAAACGCGACATGGTGTCCGCTAACAATTTGAGCTCATTTTCCCTTCAAATTGTTAGCGGACACCATGTCGCGTATGGAGGGTCCCCTTTTGTCTCCACATTAGAGTTCCCCAACAAATGAGCCCATTTTGGAAACTCGACCCCCTAAGGAACGTATCTAGATGCATAGTGAGCACTTTGAACCCCCAGATGCTTCACAAATTCATCCATAAAAATAAAAAAAAAAAAACTTTTTTTTCACAAAAAATTTCTTTTTGCCTACATTTTTTCAGTTTCACATGGGCAAAGGGATAAAATACATCCCAAAATTTGTTGGGCGATTTCTCCTGAGTACACCGATACCTTATATGTGGTCATAAACCACTGTTTGGGTGCACGGCAGGGCTCAGAAGTGAAGGAGCGCCATTTCACTTTTTGAACGGAAAATTGGCTCTAAAATTCAAATTGCGTTCTATCCCTTCTGAGCCCTGCCGTGCACCCAAACAGTGGTTTATGACCACATATGAGGTATCGGTGTACTCAGGAGAAATTGCCCAACAAATTTTAGGATGCATTTTATCCTGTTGCCCATGTGAAAATGAAAACATTGAGGCTAAAAAACATTTTTGTTACAAAAATTAAAATGTCCATTTTTTCCTTCAACTTTATTTTAGATCCTGTGAAGCACCTGAAGGGTTAATAATCTTCTTGAATGTAGTTTTGAGTAGCTTGAGGGGTGCAGTTTTTGGAATGGTGTCACTTTTGGGTGTTTTCTGTCATGTACAGCCCTCAAAGGGACTTCAAATGTGATGTGGTCACTAAAAAAATGGTTTTGTAAATTTTGCTGGAAAAATGAATAATTGCTGATGAACTTTGAACCCTTCTAACGTCCTACCAAATTTTTTTTTTTCTTCCAAAATTGTGCTGATGTGAAGTAGACATGTGGTAAATGTTATTTATTAACTATTTTGTGGCACATAACTCTCTGGTTTAGCAGAATAAAAATTAAAAATTTGAAAATTGCAAAATTTTCAAACTTTTTGCCAAATTTTTTATTTTTTCACAAATAAACGCAAAAATTATCGACCTAAATTTAATACTAACATAAATCCCAATATGTCACTAAAAAACAATCTCATAATCGCTAGGATCCGTTGAAGCGTTCCAGAGATATTTCCTCATTAAGGGAGAGTGGTCAGAATTACAAAAAATGGTCCGGTCATTAGGGTGCAAAGTGACTCGGTCCTTAAGGGGTTAAGGAATGAAATTTTATAATCTGAGCTTTGTTTTTTTTAAATTAAGTCTGCCTCCATATCCCTTTTAATACATGTTTGTGGATGTGTATTAGTTGTATCAGTGGACTGTCATAACTGCTTGGCAATGAACGCATATAGGCATATCAACTTTACCAAGATAAATCTTCGTCACAGACAGATCTATTGGTTTATATTGGTTGCATTGAGCTTGATTGCCTTCCTCGTACAGTAGCATGTCACTTTCGATTAATACATTCATTCATGTTCGTGTGTATTGATGTAGATGTGCATATATTTTCATTTTATATTGTATGCAAGATTGAACCCAAGACGTCTTGTATGGTAAATGACTTGTATGTAGATTTTCTAATAAAATTAAACAAATATATAGAACACTCCCGTTATGGAAGAAAATTGTAAGAGTTTACTAACGAATATTAAAAAGTACTGACATTCTTCTTCTAAATCAATCATATGACATCTTTGAAATTCCCCTTGAACCAATACAGTTTGGCAGGATTTTCTTCAACAATGCAACAATGCTGCTCACTGCACGAAACCAGGAGGCTTAAATTTACCAGATGTTTATGTTACATTTCACAATGGCCGGCTGTGAAGTGCGCTGTACAGTAGCAATACATGCTGCTGTTTGCTAACATTTTATTTCCAAATAGCAATGGTAATTTAATCAGCATGAGTGACATTTAAAAGAGTTTTCCTGGCTTTGACTTTGACTTTGAAATGATGAAGGAAAGAAAGCATTAAAAGACGTTATGTACGCAAGCAGCTGCAAATAACATATGGTAAGACACATAATAAACAACAAACAATGTCTTAAATGATCTGGCAATCTAAGATATAAATCATTGAAGCAAAAATAATACAATGTATAGCAGTAAATGTAATCTAGGACCAAATGGAATGGCGCACCTAACATTGTTGGAGCTGAAAATCCTTTTCAGTGTAAGGCTACACTGTGTATTTATTAGGGCTGTGTTTGTGCTACGTTTATCAGCTGCGTAAAACAAAAGCCATATGAACCTATTGTGTTTGAACTGCCTTTGTCCACATACAAACGCAGCACAAAAATGTAGCATCAATAAGGGGACACACAAAGACAGACACACACAGAAATAGACAGACACACAGAAACTTTGTCACCCTCTCCGGCAATCCCCAGTGTTTCTACATTGGCAGGAGATGTCTTTATCGATCTTCCAGATCCTGCACACAGGGGCGGACTGGCCCAGGTGGCTGGGGGGCAAGTGCCCCCCAGGCTGGTGGAATTGCCCTCATCTAGTGCCGCCCATACTGAAACAGCCCGGCGGCGCTGCTTTGCTGCCGCAGCTGCTTGCACAGCAGCCGGCAGGAAGCATGGTGATTGCGGGCTGCGTGATAGCAGCCACAGCCCGCCCCCTCCTCAACTGCAAGGGCTGGAACCAGGCCCGCACTGGGCCGCCCACTTGTGGGGTGCGGGGGCCGCCCGCTCCTCCAGCCCCAGCCAGCATTGCTTTAAATCTGTCACCGAGCGGCCACGGCATGCAGGGGGCGGGGCCACGGACGCGAAGGGGGCGGGGCCGTTTCCCAAAGCAGTGCCCTTCTCTCAGCAGTCAGGATGACAGGGGCAGGTCCCAAGCCCTCCCACCATCTTCATCACATTCCTGATCTCTCTCTGAGATGATCATGTGACCCCTGATGCCTCCCCTCCATGTGACATCATCACAGGTCCTACTGGTATATGTGAGTATCATATCTGTGTGTGTCTTTCTGAATGTTGTTCTGTCTGTCTGACTGTCTCTATCTGTGTGTTTGACAGTGTCTGTCTGTGTGTCTCTCTGTCTCTACACAACACTGTGCAGCATATACAGGTCCACACTACATGCTGTACTAGTGTGCCTATATACTGTGTATATATAGTGTGGACCTGTATATACAGTATAGTGCTGTGTATGCAAGATATAACCAACAGTCTCAGATGTGCACAGAGTCTGCAGCGTGTAACCAGCCCAGAGTCCACAGTGTGTAACGAGCCCGAAGTCCACAGTGTGTAACGAGCCCAGAGTCCCGCAGCGTGTAACGAGCCCAGAGTCCCGCAGCGTGCGACGAGCCCAGAGTCCGCAGCGTGCGACGAGCCCAGAGTCTGCAGCGTGCGACGAGCCCAGAGTCCGCAGCGTGCGACGTGCCCAGAGTCAGCAGCGTGTGACGAGCCCAGAGTCAGCAGCGTGCGACGAGCCCAGAGTCCGCAGCGTGCGACGAGCCCAGAGTCCGCAGCGTGCGACGAGCCCAGAGTCCGCAGCGTGCGACGAGCCCAGAGTCTGCAGCGTGCGACGAGCCCAGAGTCCGCAGCGTGCGACGTGCCCAGAGTCAGCAGCGTGTGACGAGCCCAGAGTCAGCAGCGTGCGACGAGCCCAGAGTCCGCAGCGTGCGACGAGCCCAGAGTCCGCAGCGTGTAAACGTGCCCAGAGCCCGCAGCGTGTAAACGTGCCCAGAGCCCGCAGCGTGTAAACGTGCCCAGAGCCCGCAGCGTGTAAACGTGCCAGAGCCCGCAGCGTGTAAACGTGCCCAGAGCCCGCAGCGTGTAAACGTGCCCAGAGCCCGCAGCGTGTAAACGTGCCCAGAGCCCGCAGCGTGTAAACGTGCCCAGAGCCCGCAGCGTGTAAACGTGCCCAGAGCCCGCAGCGTGTAAACGTGCCCAGAGTCCGCACTGTGTAACGTGCCCAGAGCCCGCACTGTGTAACGTGCCCAGAGCCCGCAGCGTGTAAACGTGACCAGAGCCCGCAGCGTGTAAACGTGCCCAGAGCCCGCAGCGTGTAAACGTGCCCAGAGCCCACAGCGTGTAAACGTGCCCAGAGTCCGCACTGTGTAACGTGCCCAGAGCCCGCACTGTGTAACGTGCATACAGCAGGCAGCTTCTAGTGTGTACACAGCGGACAGCCTGTGTTGTGTATACGGCCCACAGTCTGTAATGTGCAGCAACAGAAAATTTTCCTGAGAGCTCTCTCTGTGTTCTTCCCGGTGTCTCCATGAATTCTGTTCTCTCTGCGCCCAGCACTGGACTTTTTGCCTCCACCTTTCATCTTTACCCATCTTTAGGATCAGGCTGAGTCTTGGCTATCTATATACCACAGCATCCTATCTATAAAGCACAGCCTCCTGGGTATGCTGGGTATAATTCTCCTGTCTACTGAGTGTAATCCTCAGTATCTGTATTCTGTATATATACACTTCACAGTACCACTTCTCCTGTCCTGTATACTGGGTGTAATCCTCAGTATCTGTATTATTCCGTATATATACACTGCACAGTACCACTTCTCCTGTCCTGTTGTCAGAGAGGCGGTATTGGACTTTGATTTTCAGCATTTAACTGTTGTTTAAATTAATTATCCCCAATATGGAAGTCATCACTTCTCTTCTGTACAGATGGTGACTTGCCCTTCGCTCTGGATCTGACCACTGGGACCCCACGATCCCAAGAAACGTGGCTGTAAGCGGTGGGGGGTTTTTTCGCCGCCGCAAGTGGCGGATCTGCTGCACCTGGCAGAACAGCACTTGCCGTACAATATGCATAGGGCTTGCCACATCTGGGCTGCAAGTCGGCTGATCCGGCAGATGCGGTGCCACCTGCTGGATTGGCCGCAAACATCAGTTTACCGCTGATGTGAAAGCAGCCTGCGAAAGTGATGAGGTCATGACAACGTAAAAGCAAATTTCACTGATCGAGGCTGATGGGTGTTATAGTTTGTGGGCTGGTGGGGCTTGTTTTCCAGGGCTGCTTTTTGGTCCCAGTCCGGCCCTGGCTGGAACACTGCCTCCTGGGGCAAAGTAGTCCTCATACCCAGGGGCGGGCTGGACAGCTATACGGGCCGGGGCAGCATGATTGCTGGCGGCCCCTCTACCTCTCTGTACTGGGATGCGGCCGGCGGCTACCTGTGCAGTGCCGGCATCTCAGCAGTGAGGGCTGTGTGTGGCTGCCGGCCATAGCCAATACTGACGAGGCTCCGTCCACATCGTGCTTCCTGCCAAAAGGAAACCGCAATCTACTGTTCACATTGGGCAACAAGAAAGGTGGGAGATGTGCGGCCAGTGTCCCTGAGCATCAAACCCCCCATACATGGGAAGGGATTTATTACAGGAGATTTGCATTGTCAAGATAATTGGGCTGTAACTATCATCTTCATCTGGATGTAGCTGTATCTGTCTTTAATAGTGGTAGTGGTGCAATTTTAGCATATTGGACAGGCTGATTTCTCTGTGCCATATCTATTTCAGCAGCAGTGCACTGTATGCAGATTGGATTAGCTGATTACACTGTCTTTTCTGTCATCCTTTTCACATGATTTGTACAGCACTTTAATATGTGTATGTCTGAATGTGTATATGATTGTGTATGCATGTATAGGATTGTGTATGGGATTAGGTGTGTGTATGATTGTGTGTATAGGATTGATTGTGTGTATGATTGATTGTGTGTGGGGCTGTGTCTGTGTGGCTGATTATTTGTCCGTATGTGGCTGGGGTTTTGTTGCTGGGGCTTTGTGTGGCTGGGGCTGCGTGGCTGTGGCTGACTATGTGTCTGTGTTGCTGGGGCTGTCTGTGGCTGACTGTGTCTGTGTGGCTGAGGCTGCGTGGCTGGCTGTGTGTGGCAAAATGTGTCTGTGTGGCTGACTGTGTGGCTAGGGCTGCGTGGCTGCATGTGGCTGTCTGTGTGTCTGTGTCTTTATGTGGCTGGGGCTATGTGGCTGGCTGTGTGCCTAACTATGTCTGTGTGTGGCTGGGGTTGCGTGGCTGTGGCTGCATGGCTGGGGCTGAGGCTGCGTGGCTGGCTGTGTGTGGCTGGGGCTGTTTAGCTGTGTGTGGCTGACTGTGTGTGTGTGGCTGGGGCTGCTTGGCTGTGTGTGGCTGACTGTGTGTGTGTGGCTGGGGCTGCTTGGCTGTGTGTGGCTGACTGTGTGTTTGTGGCTGGCAGTGTGGTTGGCTGTATGTCTGTGTGTGGCTGGCTATGGCTGTCTATATTGCTCGCTGTGTGTGTGGCTGGCTGTGTGTGTGTGTGTGTGTGGGTAGCTGCGCCTGTGTGTGGCTGGCTTTGGCTGTGTGTGTGGCTGTCTATGTGGCTGGCTGTATGTGTGTGGCTGTATGTGTGGCTGGCTGGCTTTGGCTGTGTGTGGCTGTATGTGTGTGGCTGATTGTTTGTGTGTAGCTGGCTGTGTCTGTTTGGCTGGCTGTGTCTGCTTGTGTGTGGCTGGCTATGGCTGTCTATGTTGCTGGCTGTGGCTATGTGTGTGGCTGTCTATGTGGCTGTATCTCTCTGTGTGGCTCTCTCTGTCTGTGTAGCTGTCTATGTGGCTGGCTGTCTATGTGGCTGACTATTTTTGTGTGGTTGTGGCTCTGTGTGTGGCTGTGGCGGGCTGTCTGTGTGGCTGGCCACTGGGACATCCAAATGCTGTGCGAGTGTCCGACAGTTTTCTTAGATCACATCCATGTGCAATCTGTTTTGTTTCTCAGCAGCTATTACTGTAGAATCATTTACAGGAGCATTTTACAGTTGTCTCAGCTGAAGAATGATAATGTATCAGTGAAAAAAACTGATGCCTCTCGGATGGTCCGTGTGCTGTCAGTGTGCGGTCCATGATTTTGTCGAACTCATAGACTTGCATTGGTGAGTCTCGCGCATGAATCGCATACTGTTGCAGCATGTTGTGACTTTTTCCCATCCAGAATCTGGATGAGAAAAAAGCGTCCGACACTCGCCAATGTGTTTCAGACGTTGATTAACTGACTGCACTGCGATAAAATCACACATTGCACTTATTCAAGTTTCACCCCAGTGTGTCCGTGCCCTAATAATAAAATCCATGTAGTAATCCTACAATGTCTGCTGGACATGGTATGGGGAGGGTGTATGGCTCAGTTAGTACACACCATACTTCATGGTATGGGGAGGGATATGGCTCAGTTAGTACACACACCATACTTCATGGTATGAGGAGGGCTTATGGCTCAGTTAGTACACACCATACTTCATGGTATGGGGAGGGTTTATGCAGGGCCGGCTCCAGGTTTTCATGGGCCCTGGGCGAAAGAGTTACAGTGGGCCCCTTTAACACATACCATCCCCTACAGAGAACAATATAATGTTATCACTCTGAACCACAAAGCCCTTTACAGTTTCTGCACATCTTCTCTTCATCTCTGTCTGTCAACTACCCATCCTTTCCATAGTACTACACTGTCCAATATCTCCTCCTTATTTTTATCACCTACCCATCCTATCCACAATGCTGCCCTACATCTCCTCCCTTATCTCTGACTATCAAACTACTACACGCTATCTCTGTTCTGCTAATGACCTAAGACTGACATTATCTATAAACTGAACCTAACACTCCGGTCTCCAAGAGTTCTCACGAGCTGCACCAATTCTCTGGAATGTATTTCCCAAAACAATTTGATTAATTCCCAATATCCACACTTTTATGTGAGCCCTAAACACGCATTTCTTTTGATTGGCCTATCACCTCAGCAATTTAACTACCATATATACTCGTGTATAAGCCGATCCGTGTATAAGCCGACCCCCCTACTTTTGCCCCCAAAACCTGGGAAAACCTATTGACTCGTGTATAAGCCGAGGGTGGACTCCAGCACAGGTATACAGCCCCCAGCAGTGTGGTATACAGGCCCCCCAATGGTAGTATACAGCAGCCTCCCCAGTGGTAGTATACAGCAGCAGCCCCAGTGGTATATACAGCAGCAGCTCCAGTGGTATATACAGCAGCAGCTCCAGTAGTTAGTATACAGCAGCCCCAGTGGTAGTATACAGCATCCCCAGAGGTAGTATATAGCCCCAGTGGTAGTATACAGCATCCCCAGAGGTAGTATACAGCAGCCCCAGTGTAGTATACAGCAGCCCCAGAGGTAGTATACAGCAGCCCCAAAGGTATATACAGCCCCAGTGGTAGTATACAGCAGCCCCAGAGGTAGTATACAGCCCCAGTGGTAGTATACAGCAGCCCCAGAGGTATATACAGCCCCAGTGGTAGTATACAGCAGCCCCACAGGTATATACAGCCCCAGTGGTAGTATACAGCAGCCCCACAGGTATATACAGCCCCAGTGGTAGTATACAGCAGCCCCAGAGGTATATACAGCCCCAGTGGTAGTATACAGCAGCCCCAGAGGTATATACAGCCCCAGTGAAGTATACAGCAGCCCCAGAGGTATATACAGCCCCAGTGTAGTATACAGCAGCCCCACAGGTATATACAGCCCCAGTGGTAGTATACAGCAGCCCCACAGGTATATACAGCCCCAGTGTAGTATACAGCAGCCCCAGAGGTATATACAGCCCCAGTGGTAGAATACAGCAGCCCCAGAGGTATATACAGCCCCAGTGTAGTATACAGCAGCCCCACAGGTATATACAGCCCCAGTGGTAGTATACAGCAGCCCCAGAGGTATATACAGCCCCAGTGTAGTATCCAGCAGCCCCAGTGGTAGTATACAGCAGCCCCAGAGGTATATACAGCCCCAGTGGTAGTATACAGCAGCCCCAGAGGTATATACAGCCCTAGTGTAGTATACAGCAGCCCCACAGGTATATACAGCCCCAGTGGTAGTATACAGCAGCCCCACAGGTATATACAGCCCCAGTGGTAGTATACAGCAGCCCTAGAGGTATATACAGCCCCAGTGTAGTATCCAGCAGCCCCAGTGGTAGTACACAGCCCCCCCTCCTTAATATGCGTCCCCCAGTAGTAATAAACAGCCCCCCCCCCTCCTTATCATGTTCCCCCCGGCTGCGGCAGCTGTGAAAATAACAAACAGTTTATACATCACCTTCCGACGCAGCTCTCCGCTCCTCCGGTCCTCAGCATCTCCGCTCGCCGGCTTCTTCTTCCTTGATGTGCCGGCTTGTGACCGCGCGCAGGAAATGACGTCATCTCCTGCGCCCGGTCACATGACACCGGCAAAACAAGGAAGAAGAAGCCGGCGAGCGGAGATGCTGAGGACCGGAGGAGCAGAGAGCTGCGTCGGAAGGTGATGTATAAACTGTTTGTTATTTTCACAGCTGCCGCAGCCGGGGGGGACATGGTAAGGAGGGGGGGGCTGTTTATTACTACTGCGGGACGCATATTAAGGAGAGGGGGCTGTGTAGTGCAATATGCACGGCATCCCCCCGCCGCTGATGGATGGGGGGATGCCGTGCATATTCATTGCACTAATGAGGCGGCCCCACGTGACCGCCTGCGGTCACCGCGGCCCCCTCCCTGCCTCCTCCAGCCCCCGGTCACAGCTCCCCCCCCACAGCATACCGTATTGACCCGTGTATAAGCCGAGGGGGGGACTTTTCAGCCCAATTTTTGGGCTGAAAAACTCGGCTTATACACGAGTATATACGGTATTTCCATTTTGCCTTTTTCCAGATCTGGTCTCTTGTGCCACCTTTCTACACCCCCATGCACTTAATAGCACTTTATCTGTTGTACAGATCCTGGCTGGTGAACGGTTCATGCAGCATTATGGCTGGACCATATATGACGGCACTTTTTACCATTCACCTTTTCACCTCCTCTATATCCTTATAGATTGTAGCTTGTGAGCAGGGACCTCACTCCTTATGTATCTGGTGAATATTTTGTTAGGCTATGTGCCCACAGGACATTTTTGCTGCGGTCCAGAATGCAGCATAACCTGTAGTGGTTTCAAGTATCTCTAGAGTCCTTGACAGGACATTTGCTGCGTTCTTGACCTACGTTTTTTTTTGCACGTTTTTCTTGCGTTTTTGGACATGGTCATTCTTTCCCAACCACAGCAAAAACTGGGGGATTTGACACTTTCAGCAACTTCCAAAACCAATATGTAGATTCAGTAGTTCTGTGAAACACATTGGTTTTGCTGGAAAGCCAAAACGCTGGAACATATTAGCATACATTTGCATAAAACCATACTAAAAACGCATGAGAGCAGGAAAAATGTCCTGTGGGCACATACCTACTCTGTATTGTCTCATATTGTCTGTACCTGTTTCCTCTGAATTGGAAAGTGCTGTGGATTATGTTTGGTGCTATAGAAATAATAATTATTA
Organism: Allobates femoralis; assembly: GCA_033576535.1. Lineage (NCBI taxonomy): Eukaryota > Metazoa > Chordata > Amphibia > Anura > Aromobatidae > Allobates > Allobates femoralis. The sequence continues at coordinate 734,416,060 of JARQOC010000003.1, forward strand.
CTATTATATGTGACCTGGCATTAGTGAGGAGCTGGTGTCCAATCAACGGTTGGTGAAGTTGTATGAACTTGAATATGTACATATAATGATACTCCGTTCAGAGAGCATAGGGGGAAGGACACATATTCCAGAGTATTTTACAATATAAGGACTAATTATTGTATATATGTATATAAGAGAGAATTGAGCCAGCTCTGCAAAGTCTGGCTGAAAAAGTGTAAGATCCTTTATTCCCTCCCCGGCAGATCTTGTCATATTAACCCATCTCATGCTGGACACCTGCCTCAATCATTTTTTATAACTGTTGAATGGAGGAAGACGGCGATTGCCACTGAGGAGGATGAAGACAGCATGCACTGACGCTGAGGAACACGTCAACATGCCATTTTACATTTTTTACCTTTTTTTTCTACATGCATAATACTAGCAAAGTTAGATGGAAATGGTGGCTTCTGCATATATCATACTGTGCAGTGCTTGTGCTACTATAGTTATATGCACAAAGATAGACAGATAGATGATTGATGGATAAGTAACTAATAGATTTAATATATTTAGAGTTGCAGGGGCGTAACTAGAACTGGCAGGGCCCCATAGCAAACTTTTGAACGGGGCCCCCTCCAAGACACGCCCCCAATGACACGCCCCCTTCAAGACACACCCCCTTACCGAATCAGTGTTATTAGTCTGACGCCACCCAGTTTACCGTATATACTCGTGTATAAGCCGACCCCCCTACTTTTGCCCCCAAAACCTGGGAAAACCTATTGACTCGTGTATAAGCTGAGGGCGGACCCCAGCATAGGTATACAGCCCCCAGCAGTGTGGTATACAGGCCTCCCCAGTGGTAGTATACAGCAACCTCCCCAGTGGTATATACAGGCCCCAGCAGTATATACAGTAGCCCCAGTGGTATACAGCAGCCTCCCCAGTGGTATATACAGGCCCCAGCAGTATATACAGTAGCCCCAGTGGTATACAGCAGCCTCCCCAGTGGTATATACAGGCCCCAGCAGTATATACAGTAGCCCCAGTGGTATACAGCAGCCTCCCCAGTGGTATATACAGCAGCCCCAGTGGTATACAGCAACCTCCCCAGTGGTATATACAGCAGCCCCAGTGGTATATACAGTAGCCCCAGTGGTATACAGCAGCCTCCCCAGTGGTATATACAGCAGCCCCAGTGGTATACAGCAGCCTCCCCAGTGGTATATACAGCAGCCCCAGTGGTATACAGCAACCTCCCCAGTGGTATATTCAGCAGCCCCAGTGGTATACAGCAACCTCCCCAGTGGTATATACAGGCCCCAGCAGTATATACAGCAGCCCCAGTGGTATACAGCAACCTCCCCAGTGGTATATACAGGCCCCAGCAGTATATACAGTAGCCCCAGTGGTATACAGCAACCTCCCAGTGGTATATACAGCAGCCCCAGTGGTATACAGCAACCTCCCCAGTGGTATATACAGGCCCCAGCAGTATATACAGCAGCCCCAGTGGTATACAGCAACCTCCCCAGTGGTATATACAGGCCCCAGCAGTATATACAGTAGCCCCAGTGGTATATAGCAGCCTCCCCAGTGGTATATACAGGCCCCAGCAGTATATACAGTATCCCCAGTGGTATACAGCAACCTCCCCAGTGGTATATACAGCAGCCCCAGTGGTATACAGCAACCTCCCCAGTGGTATATACAGGCCCCAGCAGTATATACAGCAGCCCCAGTGGTATACAGCATCCTCCCCAGTGGTATATACAGGCCCCAGCAGTATATACAGTAGCCCCAGTGGTATACAGCAGCCTCCCCAGTGGTATATACAGGCCCCAGCAGTATATACAGTAGCCCCAGTGGTATACAGCAGCCTCCCCAGTGGTATATACAGCAGCCCCAGTGGTATACAGCAGCCTCCCCAGTGGTATATACAGCAGCCCCAGTGGTATACAGCAGCCTCCCCAGTGGTATATACAGCAGCCCCAGTGGTATACAGCAACCTCCCCAGTGGTATATACAGCAGCCCCAGTGGTATACAGCAGCCTCCCCAGTGGTATATACAGGCCCCAGCAGTATATACAGCAGCCCCAGTGGTATACAGCAGCCTCCCCAGTGGGTATATACAGGCCCCCAGTGGGTATATACAGTCAGGGCCCCAGTGGGTATATACAGGGCCCCAGTGAGTATATACAGGGCCCCAGTGAGTATATACAGGCCACCAGTGGGTATATACAGGCCCCCAGTGGGTATATACAGGCCCCCAGTGGGTATATACAGGCCCCCAGTGGGTATATACAGGCCCCAGTGGGTATATACAGCCCCCAGTGGGAATATACAGGCCCCCAGTGGGAATATACAGGCCCCCAGTGGGAATATACAGGCCCCCAGTGGGAATATACAGGCCCCCAGTGGGTATATACAGCCCCCAGTGGGAATATACAGGCCCCCAGTGGGAATATACAGGCCCCAGTGGGAATATACAGGCCCCCAGTGGGAATATACAGGCCCCCAGTGGGAATATACAGGCCCCCAGTGGGAATATACAGGCCCCAGTGGGAATATACAGGCCCCCAGTGGGAATATACAGGCCCCCAGTGTGTATATACAGGTCCGGGTCCCCCACTCCTCCTCTGCTGCACACGTCACCTGTAAAGGAATACATCATACTTACTTATCTCTGCCGGCTGCCGCCGCTCTGCACCGCGCTCCGTCTTCATCTGGCTTCTTCCTGGTTGTGACCGCCGGGCGCAGGAAATGACGTCACAACCAGGAAGAAGCCAGATGAAGACGGAGCGCGGTGCAGAGCGGCGGCAGCCGGCAGAGATAAGTAAGTATGATGTATTCCTTTACAGGTGACGTGTGCAGCAGAGGAGGAGTGGGGGGCCTGTATATACACACTGGGTCCTGTAGCTGACCGGATAGCAGCGTAGCGGCGCTGGGTCCGGGCCCCCCACAAGGGCCGGGCCCCAAAGCGACTGCTACGTCTGCTATGCCGGTAGTTACGCCCCTGTAGAGTTGGATACATACACTGTGTGTGTTTAATGACACCTGTAGAAAGTGAAAGTATCTGTCTGCTATTAACCCTTATAAGTGCAGTGCACTGTGTGCTGGTGACCTCTCCCCCACCTAGTGCTGAGCATGGGGATATTTGTGCCCAATCTGACCCCTGACATGACACCCAGGCTCCATACTCAGGTTTTCCAGAGCAGTTTGGAGTGTAAATGACATCTCTGGGAATCTTAAGAATTGAGTTGTATTGTCCTGTTATGGCTCTTCACAGCAGTAGGTGGAGGAGGAGGAGGCCCCCAGCACAAACACCAGCAATCTGCCCCGGAGTTTAGCAAGATTTACTGCTGACAAGAGAGAAGAGTCAGGATTAGGAGCGGCCATCCTCCTCAGTGAGCTCAGGTCACAGCACACCGGCTGACTGAGGATACCACTGCTGCTCCTGTTCTGGAGGGACCCAGCACACACTCACCTCAGGGCTCCGAGTCCTCACTGATCTGCTGCGGGCTAAGCATGGACGGGATAATAAAGTCCCGCCCCCTGCAGCTCCCATTGGCTGCATGATCCTCCACACATAGACTGCTCCAGTTTGAGGGGGAAAATCCCAGCAGCAGCCCTCCAGCTCCTATAGCTGCTGTGAGAGATCTGCTATGACTGGCAGAAGGACACCCCTGCCTGACAGCGAATGAGCCCTCCCACCTGTCCCGGGCCCCGGCATTTGCCCGGGTGCGCCGGGTGCTGACGCCGGCCCTGGGTTTATGGCTCAGTTAGTACACACCATACTTCATGGTATGGGGAGGGTTTATGGCTCAGTTAGTACACACCATACTTCATGGTATGGGGAGGTTTATGGCTCAGTACACACTCCATACTTCTCGTTATTAACCAGTTAATGCTCTCTTGTCCACTTCACTACAGTGTCAAAAGAGGAAGACAGCGAGACAGGCAGCGACATCGCATCAGAGAGCCCCTGACCTCGAAGTAGAAGATCCTCAGATCCCGGTATTGTGACGACATATGAAGAAATATTTTTTTACATTTATATTACACTATGAACTCCACAGCACTTTACATACATCATCAACACTGTCCCCATTGGGGCTCACAATGAAAACATCCTACCAGTATGTCTCATATTGTATATCGCCTTTCTTTGATATCACCTTCACAAATATTGCATTTATTGCACTTGTCAGGTTTTGGATGTTTTCTGATTGCATTTGTTTGCAGGATGTCAGAATTGACTCCCAGAGCTGCTGGTTTGACGGTTAATGTCTTACAGCATCTTAGATTTTTTTTGCTTAATGGTACTTCCAAGTTTCTCAATAGGGCTGAGATCAGAGGAGACTGGTAGCCACACCATGGTTTTCTCTACTTTTATGTCCATAGCAGCCAATTACTCAGGGCTATGCTCTGTACCAAGAGATGGTGCATTGTCATGCATGGAGATGATTTTGTACGAAGAAAAAAAGTGGTCAGTCTAAAAGTATATATACTTTGCCGTGGTCCTTTTCACGCCTTCATGGACCCTATAGGGGCAAACTAGCTCTCTCCACATGATTGCGACCCAAAACATGACTGACACCTCCTTCCTGGCGGTCATCTAGCAACCATCCACTACTCCAACCATAAAACCACAATGGGAACTTCTAGGTTCCCCTTAGCTACACCTCTCTCTGCAGGGGGGCGTGGCGCGATGGGGGGGGCGCACCAAAGACGGGCCGCCGAAAATTTCCGACAGCACCCCGCCCCCCCGGTCCTCACCCAAGGGCTGCCGGAAAAATTTTGCCACCCAGGTTTTGCTTCGCCAGTCAGCCCCTGCCTGCACACCATGTGAGTCAGGCGGTCACATGATGCGCAGGCTCTGTCTCTGATAGGACGATACCCACAGGTCCTAATTCCAGTGTGCACAGAGGAAGAGTCACCAGGGCTCGCTGGGGAGGGTGAGTATTGCAGCATGGTATGGAAATTCCTGTAAAAAAGCATCACAAACAGACTCTGGCAATACTTGTGCCTTTGTGATGCTTTTTTGGTGGGACTAAATTGTATTCTATGGGGAAAACGAAACCCAAAAATGGGCATGTTAATTGTCAGGGACTTTAAGAAAAATTGCAGGCGATTTCTGCAGCACAAACACAGCACCTACAAATGCACATGTGGGCACAGCTTTTTGTAAATCACATAGAGCTTAATGTTAATGCTGTGGGTGCTGCGTTTTTGCTGCAGACACAGGAAGTACAAAGTACACAGTAGGCACGTAGCCTAAAATTGCATAATGGGGCAAAAATAGTTTGTAGGGCCTCTCTCACATAGCTATAATCTAATTTTTCAGAGTGGATCTCAGGTGTTTCTGCTAAATTGAAATACTCAAACTACTTACACTAATAAAGACTTTAAAGTTTCAATATCTTTTATGTTGAGTACATACTTCCTATGGTCAGCATTATATTTACTGCAAAGTATATATATACATATTATCTCCAGACCGTAAAGACCTAAACACACTATTCAAAGATACGTCTTACCAGTAATACCAATATACAACTATGTATAGTAACTAGACATGACAAATTCTTTGAAATTCAAAATTTACTAACTTGAACACATTTTCTCAAGTAAATAAGCCTTGAATTTCAATGTAAAGTCTCTAATTGCTCAGAAAGACGTATCTCCTAGGTGAGTCCTGAACCTCTTTTGCACTTTTTATTGCAAGCACAGTCATAGTAATGTTAAAGTGACCTAATTATATCTGACTAGGAAAAAATCACAGTAAGAAACATTTTAGAGTATTTCAATTGCGATAAAATATATACTCACCTAATCCCGATACAATTACGCCTCAATTGTAGTTTAAAGTTTATTTGCATTTTGTGAACTTAATTGCAATTGGAAGTGTTATTTATATGGTAATATAGACCCCAGGGCATACTAAACCTAATATGTAAAAAATGCTTATGTTCAGATTACTACTCACTTAGGTTAGTTTCACTCTAATCAGGACGAAACTGCTGCTGACGTATGGTAAAACGCACGCCACCGTCATATTTTATGCCTGACCAGACACAGGATCTGGCAAAAAAATGCTGCATCACTTTGCATGCATTTTTATCTTGATCCATTCTGCATTTTCTTTTACACATCACATTTTCAATAGGAAATTCTAGTAGCATGGAGAGGGAGAGAGAGAGAGAGAAAGATTGACTCATTTTCTCTCTATCTCCAGACTACTGAGCATACTCAAACTACTCTGGGAATGCTCAGTGTGAAATCCTGATCCAGCTTAGCTGCATTCACCGATGGCCGGATGTGGCCTCATTGACATCAAATCATCATTTTGAAGCACTGCGCCGCATCCAAACACATCAGGATTTTTGTTGTGCCACAAAAATTCAACTTTGTTTGTGGGGAGGTCAAAATGATGCAGTGGTGTGGACCTGATGTCCATGCATTCCCATGTTAAATATTGGGACGCATGCTTCATCAGGATGTATCAGGATGTTGACGGATGTCGACGCAAGTTGAAAAAACGCTATTGTGAAACCACCCTTCACCAGCCCTTCTGCTGCTTAGTGTTCCCATCGACTTATCATCAAATACACCACCATCAGTGCTAAAATTCTGGGCCTCTTCATACTAGACTGAGACTTCCGGCTCTGATGAGGCCCAGGATTGTTCTTTGAATGCTGGTGTAAGGTCATGGGCACATTGTGATGTCAGAACATCATGGCCTTAAACACACTTGTGCAGAAACTCATAAGTGTTCTAGGATTTCAGCATTCACGGCGACTAAATGCAACAAGGACTAGTCGTTAAGAAGTAGAGGTGCAGAAAAGACAAGTGGTAAGGTCAGTATAAATATTTTTCATCTTTAAGCTTTTGAAGGACTTTTAATGGTTAAGTAAAATGGTACCTAGCCTGAAGCCATTTAGCTGAATCTCGTGTGGATTATGTCAGACCTTCAAGGGTGTTTTGGGAGTTAATACATAGGAGAAATAGGGTGTCTATGTTTTTTATTTCAAATAAAGGATGTTTCTGTGTTTGTGATAATTTCTTTTGACTTATAGGATTACTAATAAGAGTATCTTATAGACACCTCTTCATTACTAACCCAGGGAGTTTTGACAAATCACAGATATCCTCGACCCCATATAATACCACAATTGTCCCCACTCCAGGGCAAACGGGATGTGCCAGAATTTGTGCATCTAATGCTATGCACCAAATTCTGGGCTACTGCGGGCCGATACCTTTTGGCTTGGGGCGTGCCAATAATTATTGGCCATCCCAGCGTGATAATAGAAGCCCACAGCTGTCTGCTTTATCTGCACTGGTCGTCTTTTTTTTTTTATTTATTTATTTATTTATTTTTGATTTTAGTTTTCTAGTCATAAATGATTTAAAAACATTTTCATGTTCAAATGTTGTAAAGTTCTGTTAAGTACTTGTGGGTTCAATATATTTAAGATACACCCAGATAAATTCCTTAATGGTCTAGGTTCCAACATGAATTAATCTGTGGAGGGTTTCTGCTATTTTAGCACCCTCAGAGGTTCTGCAAATACGACATAGCGTCCAAAATGTATTTTAGCCAAATGTATGCACCAAATAGTGATTATTCCTTTCCGAGTCCTGTCATGTGCTCAAATTTTTAATCACTGACAGGGACATTTCTACATTTGGAAAAAATTAAGTAGTACATTTTGCGGTCCATTTTCTAATATTAACCCTTGTGAAATTGAAAAATTTGTGGCTAAAGAAATATTTCATTGCCAAAAATTACATTTTTTATTGTTTACTTCCACTTTGCTGAGCCTTAAAGGGAACCTGTTACCTGGATCTACCCCCCTGACCTATCACCAGCTGTCCCTACACCTTCCTAGCTTCTCCCTAACCATCCCTCTCTGCTGTAAATCCGCCCTATATTAATCTTGGGAAAAATGACTTATAACTTACTGCTGGTCGTTCAGTCAGGAGACTGGAAAGGCAGCTTCAGGCTCAATTCTCCCCTTATCGCTGCTTCACTGCATGCCCCACTGGGCATCATTATTCTTTCTTGATCTCCGCCTGCATTTGGAATCCCCCGTCCTCTTCTCGTCCTATGATGCACCAGCCGATACATCACATCCGGCCCGGTGCATTATGGGCTGGATCACATGATCGTCCCAGTGCATTATGGGCTTGATAACGTGATCGGCCCGACTACGCGCATGCGCAATGCGCATATTGAAGGCAGGCTGATCACGTGATCAGGCCTATAATGCACCTGGCCAAATGTGACATACCGGCTGGTGCATCATAGGAGGAGAAGAGGGTGAGAGATTCCAGATGCAGGTGGAGATCAAGAAAGAATAATGACGCCCAGCGGGGCGTGTAGTGAAACAGCAAGGAGGGGAGAATGGAGCCTGGAGCCTTCATTCCAGTCTCCTGACAGAGCGACCTCAAGTAAGTTATAAGTCATTTTTCGTAATCTTTATAGGGTGGATTTACAGCAGAGAGGGATGGTTAGGGAGCAGCTAGGAAGGTATGGGGACAGCTAGTGAAAGGTCAAGGGGGAAAGTCGATCCAGGTGACATGTTCCCTTTAAATTCAGTGTAGCACTTGAAGGGTTCACACATTTCCTGATTCAAAACTTAATAAGCCTGTGAAAAATAGGATTTGCAAATTTCTAAAAAAAAGTCTTCAAAATTTTAACCCTTCTATCATCGTAACAAAATAAAAGCATGTCTGTAAAGTGATGCTGATGCACAGTAGACATGTGGAAAATGTTATTTATTAACTATTTTGTGGTATGACTATTTGGCTTAAGGCTATAAGCATTCAAAGTTTAAAAATTGCTAATTTTTCTAAACTTTCATCAAATATCAGATAATATCCCTAAAAAACACCCTCAATACTTATTGACATAAACTGACCACTAGCATATAATATGTTTCACAAAAATACAATCTCAGAATTCAGAATTACTGTGGTATTGTGGTACATAAAGGGACATCAGATTTGAAAAATGTGGCTTTATCACTAAGCTCAAAATTGACTGTCACTAAGGGATTAATCATTATCGACAAGATCAATGCTAACAAATCGAGATCTAAATATTCACTTTATTGTGCACAAATCATATCCAACAAAGCAGCCTTTGTTTCTAGAGATGAGCCAACTGGACTTTAAAGTTTATGGTTCGTACCAAACACAGATTGTTATAAAAATTTTTGATGTTCGGTCTCGCAATTCAGGTGCTTTATGTACAAACCGACTAGAGCGATCATTATTGTGCTTGGGTACACTCGGTGCTCGGCCCATTGTGAACAGCTTGCAGTGTTTGATCGGCTCGCACTGGGGTAAAATCAGCATTATCGGATGTCGTGCCTACCAAAAAAACAAAATTACAAAACCCATCCTCCCTCCCGCAGAAGTGCTTAGTTTTTGGCTGGTTGTATGTGGGCGGAGTTCGAAACGGCCCAATCAGTCACTTCCATTGAGATTTGGGTCAAGTTTGGGTCCAGATCACATCTTTTTAAAAAATCCCGCTGAACCCCCTCAACCTGAACATCCACAGGTCCACTCATATCTATTTGTCTCATTTTTAGAGTTTTTGACTCTTACCTTACAGATCCTGAATTGAAGTACTGTCAGCGGAAAGAAAAAAAATGCAATATATTAATTACATTTTTAAATGCATCGATTGGGCACAGTCAGAATTCTGGCAACTGGAGACCTTGGAGGAGAACGTTCATGTGTAGATGAAACAGCAGCGTCCTGTGTCAGAAACTCCACAGTAAATATGTACTGTGATTGCTACAGTGACTGGGCCCCTTACTGAGCTGCCTGCAATTCCTATATGTGGCCCCTGACCCCACTTGGTTCTTCTAATCTTGCTTCTCTTGCTTGTGATTTCAGCCTAACATCTGAAATGAAGAAGATCGAAGGAAAAAAACGATTGTATATAAGAGAAAGACATTGTTATTTGTCAGGGGTGAGGGGCCACACATGGGATGTGCAGGCAGCTCGGTAAGGGGCCCAGTCACCGTAGCAATCACAGTATTGTATATAACACATTTACACAATGCATAGAAGTATGAAAATATAAGGTCCAATATCACACTAGAATTCTGTTATCGTTTGGTAGAGCTATACACATCACATGCAGCATATAGAGTAGTTTCTAACCAAGGCCAATTTAAGGCATGCCTGTCTATAATGCTTTGCTAGCACTCCACATCCCTATGGAGTCTTATACAGATATCACTGTGTAATCCGACCTGATGGATCTCATATCAGAGCCGGGGAAATAAGGCACAGCTTTGTCTACAATCTGTCACAGTTTCCCTGCAGATTGACGCGAAAGGAGAGAAAAGTCACAGAAATGGGAGGATTATTGGGTTGCAATCTCTGCAGCTATTTTGAACGCTCATTTTCACATACAAGTGTCTTTATTAACTCTGGAAATAGGAAAATAAATTAGCCATGTGGAGCCTCCCAATAGAGAAAAGCAGGAGTAATTTTAAAAAGATTATGAATTTAATTCGCAGAAGGTATTTTCTATTCATACCTAACATGACAGAAACAATATAAAGCGTCCATGGGGATCAGGCTCATTATTTTGACGTAGTCTTTGTGATGACTCTGTGTGAATAAAATATGCCTGCTGCGACCAATTCCAAATGCTGCCTAATATACTTAATGCTTCCTACGTCCCTTAATGAACCAGCAGCATTCTCATACATATTACTTTTTTCTGATTGAACTATATCCACTGTAACTTTTTTTTTTAGATATTATAGATGGCAGTGATTCAATTCTATCCCCTTGTTTGCCTTAAAACCAAATACATTTTAGTGTACATTTTAAAAAGATTTTATTAATTTAACCATTATCAAAATGTTCTTTATAATAATAACTATACAATACATTGTACAAATATAACTAAATGTAAAAGGCTGCATGCTAATCAGCAATTCAGTGTAAGGCCCCTTTCACATCAGCGTTTTTCAGCTGATCGCGGCAGTTGCGGTGAAAAAAACACAACTGCCGCGATTACCGCATAACGGCTGCACTTGTGGTTCACTTGCGGCAAGCCCCATACAATGTCTATGGGGCTTGCGGCAGGTGCGGCAAGTGCGGTATTGGCACTTGCGGCAGGTGTGGCCACGAAAAAAATTGCGGCATACCGTGGTTTTTTCGCGGCCTCACCTGCCGCAAGTGCCAAAACCGTACTTGCCGCACCTGCCGCACACTTACCGCAAGCCCCATAGACATTGTATGGGGCTTGCCGCAAGTGAACCTCAAGTGCGGCCATTATGCGGTAATCGCGGTAGTTGCTTTTTTTTTCACCTTAACTGCCGCATTTAGCGGAAACCGCTGATGTGAAAGCAGCCTAACCCTGGAAGATTCAAAAAAATCCTATAAGACATTACATCGCACAGAATTTATATATTATTACTTTTTACTCTCAGGAGAAACCTTTATTGCCATCAGTATTTAAGGGCTAGTTCCCACATTGTCTTTTTTTTATGTTGTCCCTTATTTTGTACAGAAAATCTCAGAATGCCCGCTGTGCGTTAAGACACTATACCACTGTGTATGTGTGACATGCCAGTACCTGATCTACTGCTGCTGAGTTGATAAAAGAATTAGATGTTCCTTTTGCATCTATTTAAAAAGATGTCACTATCCAGTTGTGCCAGTTTCTTCAGAAGATCTTATATAATTGCTGCTGAGTGAAACAGTTGTTATGCCCCAGGGCTGCCACTAGGTATTTGCCGCTGATATCAATGAAGGAGAGGGGATTATCAAGTCTCTCTGCAGCACCTAAGCTAGCACAAGCACTCCTGATGACACCCACACTGTAATCTGTGGACAGAAACGCGTCGAGTGTGGACGAGCATATGTACAGTTGTACAGATAAGTAGAATTGTTTTCCTGCCTGATCTAATCTAATCCTTTGGGTTTCTTATATCTAGAGTGAGTGGTGAGTGATATAAGTCCAAATGAGTACAGTGAAATATAGTTAAGTAACCCTAGCAGCAATGATATATATTTATATGGACAGATAGTTGGTGGTAGTCCTATATCTATGTAACAAAGTGATAAAAACCTGTGTATCATTGTATATAGCAGAATTAAAGGGTAAGCTCTGCACCACTAGTCAAGTTGGGCACTCTCTCTCGGCACTGAATACACTCTGATAAGGATACTAGGATTTGACAAGTATCCAATAGCAACACATAAAGGAGAGATATAGGTGTATGTAGGAGGTAAACCCTGAGTAGAGATGGGGATACCAGGGTGAGCCGTCGAGGAACGGGGACACCATAAACTTAAAGTGTTTAAAACTCCGTTGACATGCAGGATAAGAGACAGGGTGAACAATCCCCTCCCCTGTGTGGATGGTGTGGATTTATTTACACTAGGTGTGAGGATCACACACGATTGGAATTAATTTTAATTAAAATATTAAAAGTTACATTTTAATAAGTGCACTCTGTGCAGATTTAATATATTATTATACAGAGTCACAATTATCTATAGGCACACTAGGAATTTCAGTGTCCATTAACCTGCAAATTTTGGAGTCCCCCTGAGACTATGCCAGCCTCCACCCCAGCTCAGCCTTCACCCCAGCATATATGTGTATATATAAAAATTCACTGCAGCACTCAGTTACTACCAAAAATGTACACATGCTAATAAGCGGTTTATATATGAGGAAAAAATTTAAAAACGTACGTTTTTTTTCAAAAAACTCAATATTCTTATCATTTTATTTGCTGGGGTTCTTGGTACATATATTGGCCAATATCTGCTTGGTCATCAACCACTCCACGGTGACCCCAGATCTGATGAGTCCCACGCTGACATCCCTGTCCTCCTTGTCCTCCCTATCCCACTTCTAAGTTGGTGGACACAATCTCAACCTCAGACCACCTGGGGGCGATGAGGGTGCTAAGTGCAGCCGCGGAGCCAGCAACTCCACATATTAAACATAAATAGAAAAAAACTGCACAGCACTAAAGATAGTTACACTTTGTTCTAAATTATTATGCAAATGTTCTTTTTCCCTGATTTTCCTAAATGGTCAGTGCAAATGACAGTCAGTGTCATCACCCGTTAGAGTATACATCGCATTTTATTGAAGAAACCTCCCAATGATAACTGTATAATCTTAAAAATTAAAAAGACTCTAAATGCACTGTTCCAAATTATTAGGCACAGTAGAGTTTCTAAACATTTAATATGTTTTAAAGAACTGAAAATGCTCATTTGTTGAATTTGCAGCATTAGGAGGTCACATTCACTGAAATAAAAAGCTATTTAACTCCAAAACATCCTAACAGGCCAAGTTACATGTTAACATAGGAACCCTTCTTTGATCTCACCTTCACAATTCTTGCATCCATTGAACTTGTGAGTTTCTGGAGAGTTTCTGCATGCATTTCTTTGCATGATGTCAGAATAGCCTCTCAGAGCTGCTGTTTTGATGTGAACTACCTCCCACACTCATAGATCTTTTGCTTGATTATACTCCAAAGGTTCTCTATAGGGTTGAGGTCAGGGGAAGACGGTGGCCACACCATGAGTTTATCTCCTTTTATGCCCATAGCAGCCAGTGACACAGAGGTATTCTTTGCAGCATGAGATGGTACATTGTCATGCATTAAGATGATTTTGCTCCTGAGGGCACATTTTTGCTTTTAGTACCATGGAAGAAAGTTCTCAGTCAGAAACTCTATATACTTTACAGAGGTCATTTTCACACCTTCAGGAACCTTAAAGGGGCCTACCAGCTGTTTCCCAATGATTATGGCCCAAAATATGACTCCTCCACCTCCTTGCTGACATAGCAGCCTTGTTGGGACATGGTGGCCATCCACCAACCATCCACTGCTCCATCCCTCTGGGCCATCCAGGGTTGCTCATCACTCATTAGTAAACAAGACTGTTTGAAAATTAGTCTTCATGTATGTCTGGGCCCACTGCAACCGTTTCTGCTTGTGAGCACTGTTTAGGGGTGGTCAAATAGTAGGTTTATGCCCCACAGCAAGCCTTTGAAGGATCCTATACCTTGAAGTTCAAGGGACTCCAGAGGCACCAGCAGCTTCAAATATCTGTTTGCTGGTTTGTAAGGCTTTTTTAGCAGCTGCTCTCTTAATCCGATGAACTTGCCTGGCAGAAACCTTCCTCATTCTGCCTTTATCTGCACAAACACATCTGTGCTCAGAATCAGCTACAAATCTCTTCACAGTACGATGATCACGCTTAATTTTTCGTGAAATATCTAATGTTTTCATCCCATGGTCAAGGCAGTGCATTATTTGTTGCTTTTTGGCAGCAGAGAGATCCTTTTTCTTTCCCATGTTACTTGAAAACTGTGGCATGCATAATATTGTGGAACACCCAGTTTTCCTTTTATTGGGCTCGCCTGCCAAACTAATTATCACAGGTATCTGAGATTGATTTCAGTGATCCAAAGAACTCTGAGACACAATTCCATCAATGGGTTTCACAAAAAAACAACAACCCTATGACACTTGAAACCAATTTGCATAATAATTTGGAACATAGTGTATATCATTGCACAGGTGCAGTTTCAGCATTCTGCGATAAATAGAAGTAGATCAGTGAAAATATTTAATGAACACCCATCGTATATATGATCATACGCAACTGTTCCCTAGAGAAATACAGCTATTCGTACATTGATCCTAAAGGGGTTGTTGTTGTTTGAAACATTTAAGATCCAGGCAATACTGGGACATTACCCAACTTCACTTTGATTCTTCTTGGAAGCATTGTATTCTGACTAAATACCTTTTAGCCATTTATTTATCCTAATATATCAGTTTTATACTTAATCAAACTGTATCCTACATTATTACATGGTCCTTCTAAGTAATACATGCACTTTTGCATGCTGTGTAGCACATAATTGTGCATTCCAACTTTGGGCTGCATACCTGGAAGACTGTAGTAGACAAGAGATTACCTACGGGGCTGTTACAAGTTCAAGCCGCTTAAAGCATGAGCTATTCCTGATCTTAAATTAATATTTGTTATCAGGAATCACTCATGCTCTTTTTATGTGGCTGATAAGCAGCTTGAACTTGTAACAGCCCCATAGGTAATCTCATGTTGCAGAGAATTACCATTAGACCATCTCTGCTGTGCTAGTCCAGTGAGAGCGCACACATTTCAGACGTAGCAGCGGATTGTCGGGGCAACGTGTCTGTTAACATCTCTCCCGGCCGCCGCCTACTATGACGTCACTGGTGGGCATGGCAGGAAGTGATGTGTGACACTGAACCCCGCCTACTCTAAGCTGCACGTGTGCAATGGTGTGCGCCACTAATTTACTAGATTAAGGGGGCTATAAAAAGGCATTTCTTGGAGACCCCAGTACCCTTCTGAAGAAGTAAGGATATGAA
Source organism: Allobates femoralis (assembly GCA_033576535.1). Lineage (NCBI taxonomy): Eukaryota > Metazoa > Chordata > Amphibia > Anura > Aromobatidae > Allobates > Allobates femoralis. The sequence continues at coordinate 734,431,482 of JARQOC010000003.1, forward strand.
ACGCATTAAAGGTGAGCTAACAATAAGGACCGTGATAAGTGAATATCCCCCTTGTGTATTGTAAGTGTGGAAGCTTGGAATAATCTTCTTATGTATTATACCGTGTTGCCGTGTTCAATAGGTGTTTTCCTATGCAAGATGCACCTTGGCACTGGACACTAGGAGTAGCCTAGTGCTACAATTCTAACCAAAAAGTGTCTCCCTTGAAAGTTTATATACAACCTGATTACAGGTGAGGGAGATCATTGGAAATCAATCTATGTGCCAGAGTATATCATTGTAATAGAAAAAATTTTTTGTCCTACTTGGAGACCATTAATATCAGTGTTTTTTTTTTTCTAATATTTCACATTTCAGCACAAAGAATTTTTTATTTTATTTTTGCACATTGGCACTTTATATATTTATGCACTTTATAGTGATCATACTGCTTATATTATAAATAAGACACTTACACATTTTATTGAAATTAATGCTTAGGTTTTTTTATGTGGCTTTAAGGTGGTTTGAAACTGTAACAGCCCTGTGGGTGATCTCTTGTTGCAGAGAATCACCACTAGATCCATCTCTGCTGTGCTAGTTCAGTGAGAGCGCACACATCACCTTTCCACGATTTTTTTCACATTTCAGCACAAAGACATTTTTTATTTTTGCACCTTGGCACTTTATATATTTATGCACTTTATAGTGATCATATTGATTACATTATAAATAAGACACACACACATACAGAAATTTTATTGAAATTGATGCTAACAGTGCACATGTCACGATAAGCAAAATGTTGGATGGTCTCCTGGGGAACAATATGTACAGTTCAGGAATATATTCCTCTGTCCCCTTGTTTTAAAATACACCTATATGATATTTAATGTATGAACAATGGAAATAAAATTATACTGTTGTATGAAAATATAATATTCCTCTTTCTTGTAAATAAACGGTGGGATCACAGGTCTCTTGTAACTATTGATCACAATCATTGTGAATATACTTTGTTATATGTATAAAAATGTATTTTATCTGAGTATTCCAATAAAGTAAAAAATTTTATATTCTAATTATTGGCTGAAAGACTCTTTTCATATATAGGTTTTTTCTCAGATCGAGTTTAAGCCCTAAATATTTCTTATTGGCCATAAATAGGTAATTTTTTTTGTTGGTGAAATGGGTTGCAAAGTCTTCTGCAGAGATAAGAGAAGTAGTAGGGGGCAGTGGGGGGTGGAGGAGGGAGTTAAATGTGTTGAATAACTATCTGGGGTTGTGGGACAAAGGGGATATAAGGGTAATGAAGTAATTCTGTTTAGTGGTGGTGAGTGCTGACTTGAATTTGAGAAGTGCTTGTTTGAATACTGTGTAGTCTTCATGCAAGTATGTTTTCTTCCAGCACCTCTCTGCAACCCTAGACGCTCGCCGCAGATTTTTAGTGGTCTGTGTGCCAGGGTTCTCTGTTGATTTGTCGTGTTCTGCCATGAACAAGAAGAGCAGCTGCATCAATAGCTGATGTGAGTGTAGAGTTGTAGAAATCTGTGGCATTATCTGTGTCGTGACGTGAGGATATGGATGATAGCGGTAAAATGGCTTTGTAGAGTGTGTGATCGTCAAGATGTGTGAGGTTTCTGCGAGGGTGTGCGAGTTGGTGGACATGAGTAGCAGATCAGAAGGACAAGGATGAGAAAGTGAGTAGATGGTGGTCAGAGAGGGGGAGAGGGGAGATTGTGGGTTTAGTTAGGGAGTAGAGGCAAGTGAAGATGAGGTCTAGTGTATGTCTGTCTGTGGGGTTGGCTGTGGAGGATCAATGAGAGAGGCCAAAGGATGAAGCAAGTGACAGGAGTTTGAAAGCTGATGACTGGTGGGTGTCAATAGGGATGTTGAAGTCGTCCATTATGATGGTGGGAATGTCAGCAGAGAGAAAGTATAGGAGCCAGATGGAGAATTGGTCAAAGAAGGCAGTGGTCGGGCCCGGGGGTCGATAAATGACGGCCATTTGGAGATTGGAAGGAGAGTAGATACTGACAGGGTGCACTTCAAAAGATGAGAGGATAAGGGAGGGAGGAGGAGGAATTGGGTTGAAGGTGCATTTGCTAAAAAGAAAACCCACTCCTCCATCATGTTTGTTGCCAGGGTGAGGTATGTGGGAGAAATGAAGTCTGCTGTAACACAGCGCAGCAGAGGAGGCCGTGTTGGAGGGTGTCAGCCATGTTACTGTGAGGCCCAGGAAGCATAGTCTGCGAGAGATAAAGAGGTCTTGAATGAAGTGGAGGTTATTACAGATGGAACGGGCATTCCAGAGTGCTCCAGAGGCAGTGGAGAGGGGGTCAGTGGAATGGGTGTTATATTTAAAAGATTGCGGCTGTTTCTTGCAGGTGTGGGGTGATAGGAGGGAGGAATAGTGGGGAATGTTGATGTGGAGGTCCTTGATTGGGAGATATGTCGCCAGCGGATAAGGGAAGCAAAGAGAGGGCACGTAGGTGGGAAACTGAGAGTGGCATGCTTGTTTTGTGTTTCTGCATGAGGGGTGTGAGATTGAGAAGCAGGTTAGCAGAGTAGCTCAGGTGGGGAGGCAATAGGGATGGGGAGATAAATATTTGTGTAGGGAGTGATGGAGTTTGGGGTAGTGAGAAAGGGAAAGTATTAGTGGAGCAATTATTGTTAGGGCATAAGTAATCATGGTTAAAGTGTTAGTGAGAGAGCAATGTATTAGAGACAGTCAGCAGACGGGTATAGCTGGTACCTTCTGGTTTATCTCTGGAATATCTCTGCAGCCCACTTATTGAAATCCCACTTTGTGAAATCACACAGGCCTGCCCTAACTAATTTATAACTCTAAAGGTACCATCATACACAGCAATATTGCTTGAAATTTCACTGGCAATTTGTTGATTGCAGTGAAATCATGGACACATTGTTACATTTGTACACGGCAGCAAAATAGAACAATGTGTCCATGATTTCACTGCAACCAGCAAATTGCCAGTGAAATTGCAAGCAATATTGCTGCGTGTGACGGTACCTTAAGGGTGTGCAGAGAATGAACCAGGTAAGTAGGAGGGAGGGGTCAGAGGAAGGAGACAGGACACAACACACCAGAGGGGAATTAACAGAATGCAGGTAATAGGAACATTTGGAGGCAAGTCAGCAGGAGGGAGAGACACAAGCAGGATGGAAGAATATGGATATGTGTAATTGTATTAGTATTAGTGTAGGAAAGGCTCACCCTTGGTGGTTGTGAGAGTCACAACCAATATAAGTGCATGTAATAGCTGCTGCGGACCTACATGAAGAGATGTCAATATAGCGTGATGAATTGGGTATAAACCTGCGCTGCTGCTTCACCAGGAACAATATCAGATCAGTCCATACAGATGAAAGATGATTTATTAAGTCAATGTGTTTTAAAGCCATCATGGACTTCTTCCTCTGGACCAATCATTTTGGAGCACATAAATATGTCTGGGGTTTAAATAGACACAACACTGAAAAAGGGGCACGCTTCTTTCATTTAAAAAAAAAGCCTGCATTTAACTTGTACGCAGGCTTTTTTTGAGTTTTTTCTGTGTGGTATCAATTTAAACCCTAGTCATATATATATATATATGTGTTCCCATATGATTTGTCCAGAGGAAGAAGCCTGTGGTGGCTTTGACTTAATAAATCATCTTTGATCTATATGGACTGATCTGATATTGTTCCTGGTAAAACAGCAGCACAGGTTTATACACAATTCATCACCCTATTTCGACATACAGTTGTTCTGTGAAAGCCTCAGAGATTTGTGTGCAAACACCGTACAGCATCATAGAAACCAAGAAACACACCAGACAGGTAAGGGATAAAGTTGCAAAGAGGTGTAAAACAGGAAAAGGTTATAAAAGAGTAGCTCAAACTCTGAACTTTTCAAGTAGCACTGTTCAATTCATCATCAAAAAATGGAAATAGTATGACACAACTGCAAACCTACCAAGACATGGCTGTCCACATAAACTCACATCTCAAGCAAGGAGAGCATTAATTAGAGAATCAGCCAAGAGGTCCATGGTCATTCTTGAGGAGGTGAAGGGATCCACAGCTAAGGTGAGAGAATATGTCCACAGGACATCTATTAGTCATACACTGCACAATTCTGGCTTTTATGGAAGAGTGAAAAGAAGAAAGCAATTTTCTGGTGAGACAGGGAAGCTGGTCAAATTTGATGGGAAGATGGATGCAGGCAAAAAGGGGGCATGATTTATAGGCTTGATTCTGGGGCATAGGTTCATCCTCCAACAGGACAACAACCCTAAACATATTGCCAGAGCAACAATAGAGGGGTTTAGGTCAAACCATATTCATGTGTGTGAATGAATTTGTGGCATGACTTGAAAATCAGATAGTCTTCATCCAATTTCATTGAACTAGAGTTATTTTCAAAGAAAAATTGGCAAAATTGTTAGCCTTTAGTTGTGAAAAGCTAGTATAGACTTACCTCGAAAGACTTGAAGTAATTGCAGCAATAGGGGGTCCATTAAATTATTCACTGAGATGGGCTGAAAAAATATGCATATACAGTTAGGGCCAGAAATATTTGGACAGTGACACAAGTTTTGCTATTTTTGCTGTTTACAAAAACATGTTCAGAAATACAATTATATATATAATATGGGCTGAAAGTGCACACTCCCAGCTGCAATATGAGAGTTTCCACATCCAAATCGGAGAAAGGGTTTAGGAATTATAGCTCTGTAATGCATAGCCTCCTCTTTTTCAAGGGACCAAAAGTAATTGGACAATGGACTCTAAGGGCTGCAATTAACTCTGAAGGCGTCTCCCTCGTTAACCTGTAATAGTTAAAAGGTCAGGGGTGGATTCCAGGTGTGTGGTTTTGCATTTGGAAGCTGTTGCTGTGACCAGACAACATGCGGTCAAAGGAACTCTCAATTGAGGTGAAGCAGAACATCCTGAGGCTGAAAAAAAATAAAAAATCCATCAGAGAGATAGCAGACATGCTTGGAGTAGCAAAATCAACAGTTGGGTACATTCTGAGAAAAAAGGAATTGACTGGTGAGCTTGGGAACTCTAAAAGGCCTGGGCGTCCACGGATGACAACAGTGGTGGATGATCGCCGCATACTTTATTTGGTGAAGAAGAACCCGTTCACAACATCAACTGAAGTCCAGAACACTCTCAGTGAAGTAGGTGTATCTGTCTCTAAGTCAACAGTAAAGAGAAGACTCCATGACAGTAAATACAAAGGGTTCACATCTAGATGAAAACCATTCATCAATTCCAAAAATAGACAGGCCAGAGTTAAATTTGCTGAAAAATACCTCAAGAAGCCAGCTCAGTTCTGGAAAAGTATTCTATGGACAGATGAGACAAAGATCAACCTGTACCAGAATGATGGGAAGAAAAAAGTTTGGAGAAGAAAGGGAACGGCACATGATCCAAGGCACACCACATCCTCTGTAAAACATGGTGGAGGCAACATGATGGCATGGGCATGCATGGCTTTCAATGGCACTGGGTCACTTGTGTTTATTGATGACATAACAGCAGACAAGAGTAGCCGGATGAATTCTGAAGTGTACCGGGATATACTTTCAGCCCAGATTCAGCCAAATGCTGCAAAGTTGATTGGACGGCGCTTCATAGTACAGATGGACAATGACCCCAAGCATACAGCCAAAGCTACCCAGGAGTTCATGAGTGCAAAAAAGTGGAACATTCTGCAATGGCCAAGTCAATCACCAGATCTTAACCCAATTGAGCATGCATTTCACTTGCTCAAATCCAGACTTAAGACGGAAAGACCCACAAACAAGCAAGACCTGAAGGCTGCGGCTGTAAAGGCCTGGCAAAGCATTAAGAAGGAGGAAACCCAGCGTTTGGTGATGTCCATGGGTTCCAGACTTAAGGCAGTGATTGCCTCCAAAGGATTCGCAACAAAATATTGAAAATAAAAATATTTTGTTTGGGTTATGTTTATTTGTCCAATTACTTTTGACCTCCTAAAATGTGGAGTGTTTGTAAAGAAATGTGTACAATTCCTACATTTTCTATCAGATATTTTTGTTCAACCCTTCAAATTAAACGTTACAATCTGCACATGAATTCTGTTGTAGAGGTTTCATTTCAAATCCAATGTGGTGGCATGCAGAGCCCAACTCGCGAAAATTGTGTCACTGTCCAAATATTTCTGGCCCTAACTGTATTACAATTGTCAATGTATCATTTTTTTACACTTCACAAATACTTACCGTACTATGTTTATGTTTATATATCCCATAAAATTACAATTAAAGATATTTAAAGCATACCCGCCATTTAAATTTGTATTCAATAATAATGTAGAGCAAGTGATTTTAATAAACTTTCCAATATATTTTATTACAAAATTCAGTTTGAAAACCATTCATTAACCTTCCACAAGGTGTCCCGACTACACTGTGTGTGAAGCAGACATATGTTCATTATCACTCAGATCCATCTTCAGTGAATACAGGACATGTAACCACATAAGGGTGACGGGGTGTGACCTACACTGCTAACTGCAGCTGATGAGAAAACATTGTATCAGATTACAGCACAGAGCTGAGCAATGTCAGGATGTAAACTCCTCTTTACAAGCTTCTCTTTTCTGTCATCTGGCTCTGCACAGCTCTGTCACAATCTCTGTTAACCCCTTGTCTGCTGGCTCACCACACAGACATATGTTCATTATCACTCAGATCCATCTTCAGTGAATACGGGACATGTAACCACATAAGGGTGTCGGGGTGTGACCTACACTGCTAACTGCAGCTGATGAGGAAACATCGTATCAGATTACAGTACAGATCTGAGCAATGTCAGGATGTAAACTCCTCTTTACAAGCATCTCTTTTCTGTCATCTAGCTCTGCACAGCTCTGTCACAATCTCTGTTAGCCCCTTGTCTGCTGGCTCCCCACACAGCTCACAATCTCTGATCTTGTCGTTTTTCTGCTATCACATTGCATTGCTCCCTATCAACTTCTGACCACGCCCACATAGTCATAAAATGCAGCTTTTAAAAGAACAGAGAAAAATGTGAGTAAAGAAGTCATATGGCACAAAAAAGCATTATCTTAGCAGCTATGTGACCCATCATCAGCAACCAGTGCAGTATTGTTTTATTTTTCAATGAAAATACATCTACACTTTGTTTTTGGTTTTAATATGAAAAATATGGGGAAAGAGTATTTTTTCAATACACTGTATGTATGTATATATATATATATATATATATATATACACTACCGTTCAAAAGTTTGGGGTCATTCAGACAATTTTGTGTTTTCCATGAAAACTCATACTTTTATTTATCAAATAAGTTGCAAAATGTATAGAAAATATAGTCCAGACATTGACAAGGTTAGAAATAATGATTTTTATTTGAAAAATTATTTTCTCCTTCAAACTTTGTTTTCATCAAAGAATGCTCCCTTTGCAGCAATTACAGCATTGCTGACCTGTGGCATTCTAGCTGTTAATTTGCTGAGGTAATCTTGAGAAAGTTCACCCCATGCTTCCTGAAGCCCCTCCGACAAGTTGGATTGGCTTGATGGGCACTTTTTGCTTACCATACGGTCAAGCTGCTCCCACAACAGCTTAATGGGGTTGAGATCTGGTGACTGTGCTGACCACTCCATTACAGATAGAATACCAGCTGTCTGTTTCTTCCCTAAATAGCTCATGCATAATTTGGAGGTGTGCTTTGGGTCATTGTCCTGTTCTAGGATGAAATTGGCTCCAATCAAGCGCTGTCCACAGGGTATGGCATGGCATTGCAAAATAGAGTGATAGCCTTCCTTATTCAAAATCCCTTTTACCTTGAACAAATCTCCCACTTAACCAGCACCAAAGCAACCCCAGACCATCACATTACCTCCACCATGCTTGACGGATGGTGTCAGGCACTCTTCCAGCATCTTTTCAGTTGTTCTGTGTCTCACAAATGTTCTTCTGTGTGATCCAAACACCTCAAGCTTTGATTTGTCTGTCCATAAAACATTTTTCCAATCTTCCTCTGTCTAATGTCTGTGTTCTTTTGCCCATATTAATATTTTCCTTTTATTAGCCAGTCTCAGATATGGCTTTTTCTTTGCCACCCTGCCCTGAAGGCCAGCATCCCAGAGTCACCTCTTCACTGTAGACGTTGACACTGGTGTTTAGCGGGTACTATTTAATGAAGCTGCCAGTTGAGGAGCTGTGAGGCGTCGATTTCTCAAACTAGAGACGCTAATGTATTTGTCGCTCAGTTGTGCAGCGGGGCCTCCCACTTCTCATTCTACTCTGGTTAGAGCCTGTTTGTGCTTTCCTTTGAAGGGAGTAGTACACACCGATGTAGGAAATCTTCAGTTTCTTGGTAATCTCTCGCATGGAATAGCCTTCATTTCTAAGAACAAGAATAGACTGTCGAGTTTCACATGAAAGTTCTCTTCTTCTGGCCATCTTGAGAGTTTCATAGAACAAACAAATGTAATGCTCCAGATTCTCAACTAGCTCAAAGGAAGGTCAATTTTATAGCTTCTCTAATCAGCCTAACAGTTTTCAGCTGTGCTAACGTACTTGTACAAGGGTTTTGTAGGGTTTTCTAAATATCCATTAGTCTTTTACACAGTCAGCAAACACAATGTACCATTAAAACACAGGAGTGGTGGTTGTTAAAAATGGGCCTCTATACTCCTATGTAGATATTGCATTAAAAACCAGATGTTTGTAGCTAGAATAGTCATTTACCACATTAACAATGTATAGAGTGTACAGTATTTCTGATTCATTTAATGTTAGCTTCATTGTAAAAAAAGTGCTTTTCTTTCAAAAATAAGGACTTTTCTAAATGACCCACCACTTTTGAACATTTATATGTGATATATATTTGTAATACCTTTGAAAGATAGATATTATGCTTCCTTTGATTGATACTGTTAGGCTGGGGTCACACATAGAAGTCCGTTTTTGGAAGTGATTTTCATCACCAATCCGTTTTTTATAGGGTGCTTTTTGAGCCTCCTGCACTCCTGAACGTTTTTGGACTTAGTCATTTTTTCATTAAAAACGCATATGCGTTAACGCATGCGTTAACGCAGGTGCCTATATGTGCCCTGCGTTAACGCATGCGTTTCCCATAGAGCCCCATGTTAAAAAAACGCATGCGTTTTTTAACTGATGCCAAAAACGTTGCTAGCAACGTTTTTGGCTCAAAAACGGACAGAGCAATGTTTTGAGGTCCAGAAAAATACGGACAGGGTGTTTTATTACATCCAATCCGTTTTTCTGTCAGTTTTTGGACTTAGAAAAAAAAAATGACAAAAATGAAGCCAAAAACAGACTAAGTGCTTATGTGTGACCCCAGCCTTACAGAAATACGATCAGTATCTTGGTGCGGTGGTTGCATGATGCTTGAAAAAAATATAAGAAATGACCTGTTGGGCACTCCATTTCAGCTAAACTACCAGTAAACACTATAATGTATTGATTTAGTGAACATTTACCAGTGCACATTATTTTTCTGCTGGACAACATTACTGCAGCTCCCTATCCACCATACGATCAGATATTGATCTAGGACTAGAGGAGAATGAGCTTGGATAATGAAGGCAATCTGAAGAGGCGGTCAGTCATTGTCCAGCTACATTAGGTGACAAGCAAACCTAGACTAGTTCTGATTGTTTCTCAGCCGCCTATATAAATTAAATAGCCATGTGACAAGATAATATTTAGTGATACTTTGCATTTTTAGAACTTTCATAGGAACAGTTATAAACCAGCCAGGATGCCATGATCGGCATATTATGTTTAGTCACCCTTTTAAAAGGGCCCTTGCAATTAAAAGAAAGAAAAAACAAAATGAACACAATATTTGTAACTTTTTGGCATTTCTACAAGGACATTGCTATTCTTTCCATTTCTCACTTTCAAATAGACCTAACAATTCTCTTCACTTGTTCGAAGCAGACAGATGTTCAATTATCCCTGTATCCCTGTTCTGTCTAAGACAAATGTGGTTTATGTCTTCCGGGAATTGTTAAATCTAGTCTCATTAGACTGAAGAAAAGATGTGATAGTGTGAATCTGAAGTGACGCATTGTTTCATCCACTATTGGGACAGGTAGGTTTCTCTATTTAAGTTTAATTTTTGCAGTGAATACAATCAAGGTTTTAGTTATATCACTATAACAATTATGAAACATGTCTTTTATTTTTATCTATGGTGAGATTTATCATTAGACGCTCCTGATAATATTATTTGAATCAATTCACGTGTGTAATTGAAATTTGAAGCCATTGATGAGCAGAAAAATCTATTGGACATGATAAATATTTATGTAGTCTCACATTTTGCTACGGTGAATTTCCCTGAATCTAGCACCTGATCATTCAGTTTAATGAATTCGGTGCAGGAAATATCATGAAACAAGAAGCAGGAGACTATTAGGAAACAACTATAAAGATTGCATTTTATTATGTGATTTCTTCCTGAAAGGGCCCCTATTTTTAGGTGACATAGAAATCTGATAAAGCACAGGTTTTTGGTTTATACCCTAACTAGTGATGAGCGAGCATACTCGGCACTACTTGTTACTCGCACGAGTATCCCGGTACTCGAGATGCTCGGAGTCTTCACTAATAATGATCGATCTGACACAAATACACAACTCCCTTCAGTGCACACAGTGAGCTGGCATCTCACAGAGAGCAGATTGATTGTTAGGGTCCCTCTGGGGGGCACAGTAAGGTGTTGTATGTTGCAATGATTTGAAAAAGCCCCCCCCTTCCGCCCTTTCCCAGAAACACTTGTTTTATAACCGGAAGTCTGTGGGCGGAGCCTGTCACTAATTGACTTACATTGGGCTCGGTGCTCGGTCGAGTGCCCGAGCGTTTCGAGATGCTCGACCCGAGCATCGAGCACCTGAGCATTTTAGTGCTCGCTCATCACTAACCCTAACCATTAACCTTATGGGTCTTTTTTCACAATAGATTCAAGCATTAGATATAGCGTATTGTGTATACTGGAAATTAAAATATAACTTTTAATATTACCATTTAAAAAGTGGCTTTGTCCTTGCCACCCTTTGGACAAACACACATATACACCATGGGAATATCGCCCACAAACTAACAAACACTTATGGTGTCACTCTCCTCCCTGCTGGATCACTACTTTAATCAGTGATTCTCATCAGGGATAGTTTCTTTTGACACCTTATCTGTGCTGGGTCAAGCCCACACTTGTTCACTCAGACCTGCTGAATAAACTTAAAAGGAGTGTATCCCCTATTTCCCATAACACACAAACAATGGTTTAGTATGAGACAAGCTGATACTTCCTAGCAAAGATAACACTATAATCAGAACAATCTCACCAAGTTCACGGTGGGGTGCCGCCATTGCGTCCTTCAAGTGCTCCTTGCTCACCGGTATGTCAGAGAAGAAGAGTAGGCATAAACGGACTCGCCCTGTCAGGGATTTGTCTGTCACCTTACGTTCTCACTCCCGCCCTGACAAGAGCAGTCCACAGCTCACCCTAGCTGTCACTTGCCCTATGTAGATGCTCTGGTGCCATAGACATCTCAGATCTACGATAAATAAAGGAGACACAAGAGGCGCAGATTGTGCCTTATCACAAGAGACACACAATTCGCGGTGGTCGCAATGAGTTCCACTCACCTTTTCAGGTTGTGAAAACCCACCAGTTTAAGTGTCATATACATAGACATCTCAGAGTCATGTGCATGTCTGTAGGAACATAAAATGGGTCCCTTATGGCTCAGGGTGTGATATTCTTTACCAACAAAAGATTCAAAAAGCATACAAGGTATATCCAGATCAGGATCAATCTCCAAAAAGGTGGATTCCCCTGCTATTTTATGGGATGGAATACTCCTTCAAAAACTATGAAAACCAAAGTGTGTTACTGGAGTAGACAAAAACCACACGTGTGATAATAAAATAAGAAAAAAATTTTATTGAAAACATCTAAATACAAATTTTTCACATATACATCATCAAGGCATTAGGTCAA
>JARQOC010000003.1:734443605-734462562 GCA_033576535.1 Allobates femoralis
TTCTCCATTATTATTGTGATGATGGACTATCTTATTACATTACAACAGTAAGGCTAAATACAAACCTAATAGAAAGTTGTTTTCCTTAATTTATTTTCTGATTTCAGTTCTTTTTATTTACTACTATTCCAATTCAAGAATGAAAAGATTCAATTTGGCCATAACTACTCGCTGGTTCTTACTTAAACATATATAATAAAACATGTGTCTGGTATCTTGCTGTTCACACATTGTATTCCACAAGCATTGGCTTGTTATAGTGATTAAAATCTAATCTTAAAATGTAATTTTGGTGGCTGGGACATAGGAAGAAATTGGACTTCCTCAGAATACAATTCACTGACATAGTGGTTTTCAGATTGTCTTGTGCTAGAAATAACTGCATTGACATTGTTATTTCTGTTTCTTTTTGCCCTGAAATTGTAAATGTCTACCCTCTATTTCACACAATTCTAAAATCCATAGCAGAAAGTCTTATATGTGATCTAGTGCACAGATATACCTAAATAATTAAATTAATATATTTAGCAAAAATGGTTCTTCCATGCAAGAGGTGGCAGGGGGTTTGTGATTATTTGAAGTAAACTAGAGAATTAGGTTCCATTTCCACCCAATAACTGAAAACGCACAGATTTCCATCATAGATAAACTAGATTCTGTGACTTTGGTAGGCGCTCAATAATGTAGGGTACAAGTAAAATGTTTAAAAGTATGGTGGCACAAGGAGTACATATTACTTTGTGTCCTCACAGTAATGTTATCCACATTGTTCTCGTCACACAGGACTGTACTACTTCTGTGGAGCACAAAGAAGGTAATATTACTTTGTGTGGGAAATTAAAAAGAGAATCTTCACTGTATAGGAGCATAGAAGAGTGCACTCTACCTGTGGGGTTTAATGGGCATATTACTTTATCGGGCGCATTTTTTGCTGATCAGGTTTTGCTACAAAATCTGATTAGGAAAAAAAGATACCATGTCAGTTAATTGATCTGGATTATCTGCAGAAATGCAGCAATTTTCACCCTTCCCTTCAAGCCCATGGCGAGCTCCGGGGATTTCTTCCTCTCGGGCACAGGGGCAGCAGTACCTGTGGGTATCATCCAATCAGAGCTAGATCTGGAAGTACCAACCCATAAGTTGGGTAAGAAACTGTGTGTGTCTGTCTCTGTGTCTGTATGTCTGGCTCTGTGTACCCTTTGTGTTGCATGTCTAAGGGCACAAACGCAGCTGCAAAAGGGATCTGTTTGTGCACATACCCTAATAATCTGTGGGAACCAAAAAGGAAGACAGTATTACTATGGAGCATAAGGGGATTTTTAATTTGTGGTAGGCACAACAAAGGAATTATTTACTAAGTGAAAGGAATATAACTTAGTGAGGCACAAAAGAGGGCACTAGTGCTGTGTGGTTCACATTGAGGGCACTATAACTATATGGGGCGCTAATAGCCATAACAGGCATAATAGCAGTATGAGGCATTTGTGTGCAAAGGTAAATTGGGGGTGACATGCCTTCATGGTCGTCTGGACCTGAATAAAGAAGAAAAAGAAAAGCAGATGACTAAAATCAGTGACTATTTCTTGTCTAATTTTTTAGATGTAACTAAATGATATGCTTAATTATTTGTGCACAACCTTTTATTTGGGAACTGCGTTTTAAGTTGCCTTAAACCTGCTGTGTTATAAATGTTATATTTTATAGTATAGAAATATATTATTTTGAGGGGAAATGGTGGCAAAACATTTTGTCTTGTAGTTTATGTCCCTAATCTTTTACAACCAAAAGCAAAGTCAATACTTGTTATTTTCAGCTAAAGGGGTTGTCCCGCACATAACTGATAAATTTAAAGGGAACATATCATCTACTTTATGCCCCTAAACGTATTATTGCTTGTTTCTGCAGCTTTCTACTAATCCCAAACCTTCACTGTTTAAGCTAAATGAGTCCTGTAATGGCTGTGAAAAGTGCTTTTATAACTTGCATTTTTCTTTGGTAATAACCAGAGTGTCATCAATACTGTAGACACTAGTGGTGTTTTGTAATGCTCCATGTCCCCCTTCGCTCTGAGATACTTAGTTCTCGTGTTTGAAATCTGTGGATCTTCTTCCTAGCATGATGCGTCGGCTGCGTGTCAAACGTTTCGACTACTTGGTCTTCTTCAGTTATGACAACTTAACGGAAAAAAGGGAATACAAAACAAGATACATGTCAGTTACAAGTATTTATGAACTTTTCCCATTATTACTGCCCCCCAAGACATAAAAGATTGACCCTCCTTAATAATATTAGAAGAGATAATATACAAGAAAAATTACTTCTGAATGGTAACACCAACAAAGAGGTCAGAGTAATCCTATACTGTGTTAGTATGTAAAAAAATAATTAAGCAAAAATAGAATCAAATACGTGCATCTACCACAAGATATATTCATGTATTATAATTACAAAAATAAAATTTAATCACAGTATAATAAGAACACACTTTATCAGGAATCCTAAATGTAACAAAAACAAACCTAAGTTCAGATTTGCACCACTACTCAGTAGATGCAAGTATACACTCATATGTCTACAACAATTATATAAGTAAATATCTATTACAGAAATTTTTGGGGGGGGGGTTTATGTTGTCTCATTGTTAGAAAAGTGAAAAAAGGGGCCAAATACCTGCTCCCTCAGGTAATGGTGTTCAATGTCAGCAAAGGAGAACTCTTTTAGATACTATTTAATGTGTCGACCTGTCATAATGAGATATAATTTAACTTAAGTCAGTTATATATGATCCATTTTGCATATATAGTGTCCATGGAGCAATTTTTACCTTTATCATGATCATGGTACTACATGGACCTGCTATATCTTCCTTCTAATGCTGACTAATGCCTCAGTGCTATGAGTGAGAAAATTGTAAACTCATCAGAAGTGTCAAAATTAATAAAATCACCATAGAGAGCCACTGTTCCAGTTCATTAAACACACCTAAGTGATATAAAGAAAAAGCATACCTTGCACTATAGAAAAACGATAAACCTAGTTGGAATCAAAAAGAACCATAATGAGACTAAAGTTAGACAAAAGAATAAAGGCATTATACTGCCTGCCTTACCACTGCCTGGCTTGGTCACTCACTGGTGGGGAAAAACGTGCTGACAATGGCTGCAAGTATCAGCCTGTGTGAGAAAGGCGGTTTAAAGCCATGTGTGTGCTTGAAATGACGTCACGGACGCGACGCTTCCTTTAGTCTCATTATAGTTCTTTTTGATTCCAACCAGGTTTATTGTTTTTCTATAGTGCAAGGTATGCTTTTTCTTTATATCACTTAGGTGTGTTTAATGAACTGGAACAGTGGCTCTCTATGGTGAATTTATTAATTTTGGCACTTCTGATGAGTTTACAATTTTCTCACTCATAGCACTGAGGCATTAGTCAGCATTAGAAGGAAGATATAGCAGGTCCATGTAGTACCATGATCATGACAAAGGTAAAAATTGCTCCATGAACACTATATACGCAAAATGGGTCATATATAACTGATTTAAAGGGAACCTGTCACCTGGATCTAAGCCCCTACACTATCACTACCTGTCCCTGCACCTTCCTAACTGCTCCCTATCTATTCCTCTCTGAGCTAAATCCGCCCTATAGAAAAGCAGAAAAATAACTTATAACTTACAGAAGTCCCTGAGGCTGGGGACTGAAAAGGCGGCCCCAGGCTCTATTCTGCCCCTCCTCGATGCAGCAGCACACGCCCCGCTGGGCGGCGTTATTCTTTCTTCATCGCTGCCTCCTCCATTTGGAATCTCCCACACGCTTTACACTGTAAGGTAGCGGTTAGAATTGGCACGACAGAAGGCAGTGACTCAGGTATTTACTCACACAGCACAGTTTAATCGCACAGTTCAGGTATTCACAGACCTCCGGGTGCCGGGGCGAAGCCGAGTACAACCTCATACAATCCCAACAGCTGATATAGAAGCTCTGTACCTTCCCCCGGGTAGGCTGTGTTAGGTCAGCACACAACCTTTCTCTCCTCACCGTCCGCTCATTAGCCTCATGAACGTCCACTCTGAGAGAGCTCACAGGCTGTGTTAAATCTTCACACAGCTCTCTACACAGCAGCTCCTGCTGCTGTCCTAACACACTCCACCCCCTCCCCACAGCCCAGGGCAGCTCATATCACCTCCTATTTATCCGCACACCTGGGTGTCAGTGCTTTCAATCAGCACTCAGTTCCAGCAGCAGCTAACCCTGTGTGTGCTACTACCGAGCAGAAGATACAATCTCCCATATGCTGTGTCCCGGTCAGGGGACATATCGAGGTCGCATCACCACAATATGATAAGTGTAAAGCAGGCGGGAGATTCCAAATGGAGGAGGCGGCGATGAAGAAAGAATAATGGCGCCCAGCGGGGTGTGTGCGGCTGCATCGAGGAGGGCAGAATGGAGCCTGGGCCCACCTTTTCAGTCCCCAGCCTCAGGGACTTCTGTAAGTTAGAAGTTATTTTTCTGCTGTTTTATAGGGCGGATTTAGCTCAGAGAGGAATAGATAGGGAGCAGCTAGGAAGGTGCAGGGACAGGTAGTGATAGTGTAGGGGCTTAGATCCAGGTGACAGGTTCCCTTTAAGTTAAATTATATCTCATTATGACAGATCGACACAGTAAATAGTATCTAAAAGAGTTCTCCTTTGCTGACATTGAACACCATTACCTGAGGGAGCAGGTATTTGGCCCCTTTTTTCACTTTTATAAAATAAGACAACATAAATCCAAAATTTTTTTTCTGTAATAGATATTCACTTATATCATTGTTGTAGACATATGAGTGTATACTTGCATCTACTGAGTAGTGGTGCAAATCTGAACTTAGGTTTGTTTTTGTTACATTTAGGATTCCTGATAAAGTGTGTTCTTATTATACTGTGATTAAATTTTATTTTTGTAATTATAATACATTAACATATCTTGTGGTAGATACACATATTTGATTCTATTTTTGCTTAATTATTTTTTACATACTAACACAGTATAAGATTACTCTGACCTCTTTGTTGGTGTGTTACCATCCAGAAGTAATTTTTCTTGTATATTATCTCTTCTAATATTATTAAGGAGGGTCAATCTTTTATGTCTTGGGGGGCAGTAATAATGGGAAATGTTCATAAATTCTTGTAACTGACATGTATCTTGTTTTGTATTCCCTTTTTTCTGTTAAGTTGTCATAACTGAAGAAGACCGTATGGTCGAAACGTTTGGTGAATATTGTTGATTTCAACTATGCTCCCACAATAGAAGTGCGACTCAATTGAAAAAGTAAAAGAGTTGTGTACTCATTTTGGTGTGCCAGATTCTCATCTCTATTTCATTACAAAGGACTGACAGGGGACATGGGGCCTTACAAAATGCCCCCAGTGTCTACATTATTGTTGACACCCTGGTTATTCCCATAGGAAAATGTAAGTTACAAAAGCATTTTTCACAGTTATTACAGAACACAATTAGCTCAGATAGGAATGGTTAGAGATGTGGTAGGAAGTTGCACAGAAAGGTAGTGAAAGGTTTAGGGTGTGTGCCCACATAGTGGTTTAGTGTTGGTTTAGCAGCGAAAACCGCCGGCGGTTTAGCATAGGTTTTATTTAAATTTATGTAAATCCTAAGCAGCTTTAGGACTTACAAGTAACCCTATGTAATTTAGAAAACGCTGTGCACACATAGTGGGTTTATGTGAGCGGATCCGCCAGCGGTTGAGCGGTTTCCTAGCGGTTTAGCAGCATACAACATGTCAATTCTTTTCAGCGGTTTTTGAGCGTTTCCATAGACAAAATCCTCCATAGAAAACCGCCGGAAAAACTGCTGGAAAAACCAACTGTAAAACGCTGTGCACACGCTGAAAAAAAACGCCGGAAAACCGCCGGAAAACAGCTGGTGACTTCTGAGCTCAGGAGTCTAGGCTCCTTGAATTTTCCAGCGGTTTACTGACGATTTGAACGTCACTAAACCACTATGTGGGCACATACCCTTAGGGGCATAAAGTAGGTGACAGGTTCCCTTGAAGTAAAAAGTCTTAGAATAACAATAAGTTTCACAATTGGATGTGTTAAAAAAATGTTCCTGTCCCAAGATTTTCTTATAAATGTGCCCCTGTTTAATGGATGTGTCCCACCATGCAGGAACAGGTTAGATATTCCACAGCTCCCAGGCAGGGGAAGAAGTAAAAGAGTATACAGACATTACAGCCGGGGATTACAGCTGATTCTTTCCGTAATGAAAAACATGTAATATCTGTATATTCTCTTTTACTTCCTCCTCTGCCCAGGAGCTGTGCTATATCCAACCTTTTCCTGTATGGTCGGACACATCCATTATACAGGGGCACATTCATAAGAATATCTTAACACAGGAACAATTTTTTTAGACATTCAATTAAAGGATCTTATTTTTATTCTAAGACCTATTAATTAAAAGGAAGAATTGTTTGTGGCACAACCCCTTAAATTGAGTACTAAATTAATTTTGTGCAGTCCTTTAAAACAGGTATTTAACTTAAAATGTTTTTTTTTTGTTTTGCTTGATTTAAACTATTTTATATAATTAATTACATGGATAAGGCCACTCTGTTTCTTCACAACACTCAATTGTAAAAGATAAATGTGTCGTCCTTTCTAATGATTTCTATGTGCAGAGTGACCTACTTGAATTAAATCACATCCTACAGATAGGTGTGGGTCACAGACATGTGACCTTTCCAAAGTCGCGGGGTAAATCTTCTACAATGTAAGCTCTCATGGTCAGTAAAGTCCTCTATTTCTTTCTCCTGTAGAGTGTAAGCTGAATTGATCAGCAGAGTCCTTTCTGTATCTCTCTTTATTATAGACTCTTATGACCAGTGGGACTCTCACTCTCCTTTATAGTATAAGCTATTTTGATCAGCAGGGTCCTATCTGTATCTCTCTCTAATATACAGTGTAAGCTCCTATGGTCAGTGGGGCTCTCACTCTCTTTTAAAGTATAATCTCATTTGATCAGCACGGTAATTCTCTTTTTTTGAATAGTGTAAGCTTATGATCACCAGTATCTCCCTCTCTCTTCTCTCTGCTACGGAACAATTACAAGCTTTCCCATATTGAGTTTCTCTTGAATTTACTCACCACAAAATGAATTTAGGGAAAACATCATCAAAGTTGGCGATTTCGAATTTCAAATGATCCGCTCATCTCTAGCTGCAGCATCTTCAATATCTACATTGCTCCATCTACTCATCATCTACTTAGTTTGACAGTACTTAGTACTTTAGACATAAGCATTAGGATACAATAAATTAACCAGATTCTACATTTCTTGAATCGACATTCAATAATCTAGATTCAAGTTTTAAGATCCAATGTCAGCGTGAAATGTTATACATTATCAAAGCTTCTTATGTAACATGATTCTGACAATGCTTACTTCGCTATGCATTTACGAGATGCTCAATGAACATACAAAAAATCCTTAAAATAGACATTACTACATGGTGGAGCTAACCCCTCACCTTTTCCTACCTTACAAATACTTAGGCTAGGGTAACACTTGGGTTGTGGCATCTGCTTGAAGTATGCGTTGAAGGATGCATTTTTTTGTCGTTGCGTTTACATGACATGTGTGCATTTATGTTGCCTAAATTAATGGATGTGTTAACACATGGTACATGTATGTATTAATGCATCCATTAACGCATGCTACATACTTCGGGCGTGTTTGCCATAGACTTCCATGTTAAAAAGACGCATCCGTTTTCCATAACAGGGTCAAAAATGCTGCAGACCGCGTTATGATGTCTACTACAAAAAACGCATAACGCCAAACGCATTGCAATTTGGCAATGTGTTTTTTGCATTGGAGTCTATGGGTGTGTTAACAGATCTGTTTTTACACATGTGCACATGAAAAAATGCATCCTTTGTCAGATGCGTAGCGCGAGTCTGACCCTAGCCTTACACGTTAATAAAATGGTTTTGCTACACAATATAACAAGAACCTTTGACTATTCAAATGTATTGAAAATACCAGTCAGAGATCGGATCCTATAAACATGTGATTAGATTATAGACAGGATTAGACTAGTGGCATATCTAACAATGTATCATGTGCTGGGATTACAGTCCTTACCTGTGAATAATTATAATTATGCAACAAAATTGGCCTAAATTGTACAGCTTGACATTTAGGGGGTGAAAGTTCTCATGTATACATAATAACATGTCTTACAGATACGCAGTGACCTACAGTATTACTGTACACGGCAATTGTTCCTATCACAAAGGGTCCAGTGCAAATGAATTATGGGTTAAGGATATTACAAGACAGTTTGCTTAGAACAGGTAATTTTACTCAATGCTTTTTATTTCTTTTATAAGAAATGTAAGTATTTCAGCAACAGTTTGACAGTATTCACAACTACAGAGTGGGTTACAGTGGTTTTGTCTCAGTGATGGAATGTATATGTTAGCAGAGCGCTTCCCTATTTCTCACAATGGACTTTGTCCTAAATTTAAACCTGTTTGTAATTTCATACAGTATACAAAAAAGTGAGCACACCCCTCACCTTTTTGTATATATTTCATTATATCTTTTCATGGAACAACAATGAAGATAGGACACTTTGATACAATGTGAAGTAGTCAGTGTCCAGCTTGTATAACATTGTAAATTTTGTGTGCCCTCAAAGTAATTCAACACACACAGACATTAATGTATAGACTGCTGGCAACAAAAGTGGGTACACCACTAAGTGAAAATTGCCAAATTGTGTCAATTAGACATTTTTCCTTGACACTGTCATGTTACTCATTAGGCCGACTTCACACCACGGTTTTATCAGGTCCGGGGCTGTCCGGTGTGAACCTGACAGCCCCAGACCCGATTTTGGACATAATGTAGCCCTATGGTCCGGATAGGGCGGATGGCAATGAGTTGCCATCCGGTTTTCTCCCTGTCCGGCAGCATCAAGCTGCATTCGATTTTTGCCCCGGACACAAAATCGGAGCTTGTAGCATTTTTGTGTACAGGGCAAAAAGTTAATCAAAGCCGGATCCTCTCTGATTCTCCCAGATCCGGCGTCCATTAACATGGGAGTCTATGGGCGCTGGATCGCGCCTGATCTGACAGAAAATCGGATCCAGCTGCCGAACACTGGGTGCTGACGTTCAGCCGTGCCCAGCGCTGAACGTCAGCACTTGGAGAGCTCCTTGATGAGATCAGCCGCGATTTTGAAATTTCAGGACCTGGACAGTGGAAGCAGCTGCGCAGTCCCTAATCCGGCAGAAAACAGGACCGGAAAGCATATTTGCCCTCAGGTTCTGTTTGTCCGGAGCTGTCAGGCTGTATCCGATGCTTCCTGCAAAACATCAGACACAGCTTGACAGCTCAAAAACCGTGGTGTGAATCTGGCTTTAGATTTACAATGTCTCGGTTTTGAATGGGGAGCAGGTGTGTTACATTGGGTGTTATCACTCACACACTCTTCATTCTGGTTATTGAAAGTTATACATGACACTCATGCCAAAGAATTCTCTGATCTGAATATGCAAATTGTCACTTCAGTGAGGAAGTAGACAAACTCTGATGGAAAAGAATGTAGAGATGCCGATTTTTAGTAAATTTTGCAGTGGACTCTTAATTTTTTACAGAGCTATATTATATATATATATGTTATATATATATATATATATATATTATATATATATATATATATAATACTAGATGTGGGCCTATTGCATCGGAAGGGTGGTCTCTGTGCGTTGTCTGTCCTCTCTGTGCGCTCTCTTCTCTCTGTGCCTTGTCCGTCCACTGTGGGCTGTCTCTCCTCTCTGTGCGCTGTGTCCCCTGTGTGTGCGCTGTTTGTGCCCTGTGTGCTGTCCCTCCTCTCTGTGTGCTGTCACCCCCTTATGAGTGGTGTCCAGCCCTGGTGCTGTGTCCCTTTAGTGCCTATCTCTCCCCTGTGAGCCATGTCCCACCTGTGTGTCTCTCTTCCCTGTGCCTCCCTCTTCCAGTGCCTCTCACTGCTGTGCTTTTCTCTCCGCTGTGCCTCTCAACCCTGTGCCTCTCTCTCCCCCCTTTGCCTCCCTCTCCCCAGTGCCTGTGTCTCACCGCTGTGCCTCTCTCTCCCCTGTGCCGGTCTCTCTCCTCTGTGCCTCTCTCTTCCCCTGTGTATATACACATATATACCCCCATACACATATGCGCACACACACAGACATATATACCCATATATACCCCCACACATATATGCACACACACACACATGTATATGCATATATATTCCCCACACACACATGCACGCACAAACGTATATACACACATATATCCCCCACAGATGTATGCACGCAAACGCACTATATACATATGTATACCCCCACCCATGTATGCATACACACGCACACGTATATACACATATTTTTCCCCCCTCACACATATATACACATGTATAACCCCCATACACATATGCACACACATACACACACATATATACACATATGTGTATACACGTATATACCCCCACACACGTATGCATGTGCACACACACATGTATATACACAGGTATACACCCTACACACATATACATACACATGTATGTACACATATATACCCCCAGACACGTATGCATACATATGGGTATATATGTGTATATACACCCCCACACACGTATGTGCAGATGCACACACCCATAAACACACATATATAACTCACGCACTCATGTACCACACACATACCCACAGAGTCCCCCTACAGCAGGGTCTTACCACAGCCCACGAGAAAGAACTTGTCTGATTCGGCGGAGGTCGCCTGGATTAATCATTGCAGTGGGGGGTGATGTGATGCCGTATCAGGCAGGTCCTTGTTCCGTGGCCTGGCGGAGGGGAAAGCAGGAGAAGGGGAGTGGACTGCTGGGTAGGAGAGCGGGTGGAGGGGGGCGTCCTGCTGGAGGTAGGTGGGAAACCGGGGTGAGGGGTGTACCTCTTGGGGCAGGCGGGAGACCGGGTGGACTGGCGAGTCAATGTGTGCAGCCATGGGACCTTTGGTGATATCACAGTCATGTGCACCTGGCTCCGCCCATGATTGTGACATCATCAGAGGTCCTGTAAGTTCCCTCTGCAGTGTTTGCAGCCGGGGGACTGTGGTGTCGGGTTTGTGAGGGGGCTGCAGGATGTGGGGTGCGGGCGGAGGTGATCGGGCTGTGGAGCTGGGTGCAGCAGGGGGTGTCGGCTGGGAGTGCACTGATCTCCATACCGGAAGACCTCTTCCAATATGGCGTTTGCCGCCGCCATCTACTATATAATCGTCTAATTCTGAAATCCCGCGCCGCTGATCGGTCGCTTGCAGCAGCACCAAGCAGCGATGCGGGATTTCCATTACAGACAGACACAATTAGACGATTATATAGTAGATATATATCAAATTGGCTGGAATTGTTAGCAGATGTCATTTACATTTGGAGAGCCCCTGATGTGCCTAAACAGTGGAAGCCCCCACAAGTAATCCCATTTTAGAAAGTAAACCCTTGAAGGAACTTATCTAGGTGAGTGGTGAACTCCTAGAATCCCCAGGTGCTTCATAGAATTTTAGATCGTTGAGCCGTGAAAATAGGAAAATCACATTTTCTCCACAAAAAGTGTTTTTTGAGTTCAAAATTGTTATTTCCAGAAGTGCAACAGAAAAAATTGCACCATAAAATGTGTTGTGCAATTTCCCCTGAGTATGCCAATGACTCATATGTGGTGGAAATCTGCTGTTTGGGTGCACAGCAGGGCTCGGAAGGAAAGGAGCACCATTTGACTTTTCAAATGCAAAATTGGCTCAAAGACCATATTGCGTTTGGAAGATGTAAGGCTGGGTGATGGTAAAATGACCAACAGCTATTTGGAAAACGCAGCATGTTGGTCACACATTCCACAAGCCATCACACAGCTGTACACCCTTGAGGGTCAGGGTATTCTTTACCTGCCTCTCAGTCCTGGGAAAATGTAACTTTAGCACAGCCCTTCTGTCATGCATGTAATGGATGAGGGAAAGGGAGCAGGATGGTATTACTGACAAGAGCACCTCAGAAGCTTGTCTGGCCCTGGACTTGGGGTCCCTGACTAGCCCTGTACCGCAGGTAACCCAGATGGCGAGGAGGTCCGGGTCACCACACTTTCCCTAAACCAGCCTAATGCTACTTTCTCTCACCTCCCACCAACCATGGATCGTGATCAGCAGTCACCCCAGCAAAAAGGAAAACTTTCAGACACTGCAGCACAAGCACCGACATCAAAATAGAAGCTTGATAAAGGGCAGAGTGAAAAACTCTAACAGCAATGCCACCTGGTGGAGTTAGAAGATATTTAAAGGCTAGGGGGGGAGATTCCAGATGACTCACATTTAAATTTCACTTCATCCAGCACCAGAGCACAGCACACAGCAGAACTGACATTATCTTATGCAGTTCCAGCAGAAATTCACACACATTTAATCACAGCAGCATTCAACATAGACTGCAGATAGTCAGCGCATATCAGTGCGAGACACCTTCCCAGGTGGCAAAAGCACGTAATGAACACACAAGCAGCAATCAGGTCAAACACACCAGGACCAAAAAGAGCTGTGCAAACCCCAATAATTAAGGAAATAAGGTCAAATTAATAACAAAGACTAAAGCATTATACACCTCAGAAGCACAGACACACTGACCTCTGCCACTCAACAGAACTGAAATAATTAGCAACAAACAGAGGAAATGGCAGGTTTTATATCTGTCTTCCAGCAGTCACCTCACAACGCTGGGGTAATGCCGAATCTCCACCATCAGACTATAGACACACCAGTGGAGGGGAGGAGAAAGGAATGAAAGAAACCTCCCACTACCGGGTAATCCCATACCCACTTGCAACAGCTAATACCAGGGGACCTGGTGTCCTAGGGCCCCTAAACAACATAATCGCTGGGACCAGCAATAGCAGGAGTAAAACTCCTAGAATGCAAAACATGGACTGAGTGCACCCATGCAAACTTTGCCCTCAAAGGTGATACCCAGCCCCTCATGGCCAGCCAAGCATGATGAGTGACTCAACAGGAAGCCAGAGCATGCCCAGGAACATGAGGGGCCTGCTCAGGTACAGAGCTACCAGTCCTGACAGAGAGCCCATAATGTGCCTAAACAGTGGAAACCCTTCACATGTGACCCAATTTTGTTAAATAGACCCTCAAGGAACTTATCTGTGTGATGTGTGAAGAGCACCTTGAACCCCAGGTGCTGTAGATAATTTTAGAAAGTTGAGCCGTGAAAAAAAAAAAAAAAACATTTTTCCATCAAAATGTTCTTTTAGCTCCAACAATTTGTATGTTCACAAGGGTAATAGGAGAAAATGCACCATATATTTTGTTGTACAATCTTTCTTGAATACCTCATACGTGATTAAAAAGTACTCTGAGGTACAGTGCAAAGCTCAGTAGGTAAGGAGTGCCATATTGGCTGAGGTAAAATGGTTTGGGGGTGCCATTTCACATTGGCAAGGCCCCAGAGGTGCCAGAATTGCCAAAATCCCATTTTGCAAATTGCACTCCTCAGTAGTGGTGCAGTGAGCATATTAACGCCAGTGACACATACATAATGTTATTATATTAGGCAGAGAAGAAAAAAATTAAAATTGTACCACTAAAATGTTGTTTTATCCCCAGATTTCCAATTTTGACAAGAGTAGTAAATTAAAAAGGAACCCAAAATCTGTCACACAATTACTCCTGTAAGTGGCAATACCTGACATGTGACTGTACAGAACAGTTTGGCCACATGCTAGGGTTCAGAAGGGAAGGAGCAAAATTTGATTTTCCTAAGATAGTTTGCAGGCTCCATTTGCAGAGCCTCTAAGTGCTAATACAGCAGAAACCTACACAAGTGACCAGCATTTTAGAAATTACACCCCTCGGGGAGTTCATCTAAGGGCCGTTTCACATCAGCGGTAAGCGCTGATCACAGCAGTTGCGGTGAAAGTACTGCATCTACGCGGTACCGCATATGTGCATTGCGGTTCACCTGCGGCAAGCCCCATGCAATGTCTATGGGGATTGCGGTAGGTGCGGTGAAGTGCGGTATAGTTGAGGTTTTGGCACTTACGGCAGATGCAGCCGCGAAAAAACGCGGTCAGCCACGTTTTTTTTGCAGGCCGCATCTGCCGCAAGTGCCGAAACCACACTTGCCGCACCTGCCGCACACTTACCACAAACCCCATTGACATTGCATGGGACTTGCTGCAAGTGAACCGCAAGTGCGGCCGTTATTTGGTAACAGCGGCAGATGCGTTTTGTTCACCGCAACTGCCGCGATCAGCGCTTACCGCTGATGTGAAAAGGCCCTAAGGGTTGTATTGACAATTTTAACTCTGGAAAACACCAATGGAGTCAAATGCAGTAAATGTTGCAGAATTAAAAATTGCAAATAAACCCTTGTAGTGCCTAGTACATTGTTTCCAGCTTGTGATTCTGGAGAAACACACTCTATAAATTAGGCGGGCTTCCTCGCTACAACAATGTCAAACATGTAGACATTGGACGTGAACTGTGGTTTAGACACATTGTGGTGCTCAGAAGGAAGGGGGACATTTGAATTTAGGAGCACAGGTTTTGCTGGTTTTCTTTTTGGAGAGTGAGGAACCATAGTGCATTTCCAGAGGCTTTGTGCTATCAGAAACGTGGAAACCCCCTATATTTTCATTAACAGATGACGGACCTCGGTGGGTACTGTTTCTGTGTGGGTTGGGTTGAATGGTATTGGTGGCAATTTGGGTACAGAATATTTAGATAAGTTTATATTTATCCTGTGCTCTATGCTGAGTGCTTTAATTTGGGTTTCTAGCTACATCTCCAAAGTTATGGTGAAACCCATGATAGATCCATTCTTTAATGATGCAGCAGACTTACTCTGGATTCAATTTGCCCTCTATTCAGCAGTGTCCTTCTTTTCAAAGGTGCATAAAAAATGTGGTTGACCTCAGTTTTGTGCACTCCTAAAAGATGCATAAAAGATGAACACCACTGGGCCACAGGTCAGATGGGAGTTCAAAGTGACTCCCTCTGCCTCATTATAGACCATTTTCAATTGGGAATTTTGTCTGAATCACATTTTGCAGAGATTTACATGTAATCGCTGATGTCTGCATTCAGCGTCGAAAACAGGATAACTGTGATGGCCACTTTACACGTCCCAACATCGATCCGATGTTGGATACAACGACGCGGGTGCGCGCATTTTTTGGGCAGAATTCCAAGATCGCATAGGAGCTGTTACACAGCTCGATATTGGCAGGCAACGCAACTGATGTCTACGCCCCCTTGTACAGGCGACCCAGGAACGACCATTTAACATGGGAGAGAATAGGGGAAGTTGTATTCCAAATCGTTGTTGGGCTGTCACACAGCATGATCCAGGCCACATCGTCTATCCAATATCGGGCCGTTGGAGAGCCTGCTCATTTCTTCCCCGATATCGTTTTGGCATTCGTTCTTGCATCGAATTGGACATTTAAACCATACAACGCACAAACGATATCGGGCCAATGCACGAACCACGTGATTTTTTATCGGACGCCGATATCGGGACGTGTAAAGTGGCCATGAGCCAGGCGCCTTACTGCAATCTTTGGGAGGCAGAATAAACATATCAGCAGCAGTTGAGGACTTTGCTTTATAACTATTTTTACTTTGTTCACCTTATGGTATAGGTGATTAGGAGGCTTTTTTCATCAGGTCAGTAACATTACAGCGATATCAGATTTATATAGGTTTATTTTAGGTTTGGATACTTTCATACTAAAAACCAATTTTTTACAAAATAAAGTTTTTTTTGCATCGCCAAATTTTGAACACTTTTTTAAATTTGTTAGTCATGTGAGGGCTTGTTTTTTGCGGGACAATTGGAGTTTTTTGGTACCATTTTGGGCCACATAATGTTTTTTGATTGCTTTCTATTCCACTTTGTGTGAGGAAGAATCAAGAAGAAAAAATTCAGTTTTTTTAAGCCCTTCACTGTGTTGTGAAAATGATAAAGCTTTTTTTTGGGTCAGTACAATTACAGTGATACCAGTTTTACATCTTTTTTTATGGTTTGCTGCTTTTACACCATAAAAAAAAAAAACATTTTATGGAGGAAAAAATAGTTTTTGCATGGGTGTATTCTGAGAGGTATATTTTTTTTATTTTCCACTGATGGAGCTATGTGGTGGCTTGTTTTTTGCGAGACAAGACAACATTTATTGTAATAACATTTTTACTTACATGGGACATTTTGATCACGTTTTATTCAACTTTTTTATGATGATGAAGCACAGTGTTTTTGCCCCACTTTTTATTTAGTTTTTTATGGTGTTTATTGAAGGGGTTAACTAGTATAAACAGTTTAATAGATCACGTAATTGGTGATACCAAATATGTGCACTTTTTTATATTTATTGATAGCATATGTTGCTCCTTATTTTTTTTTTTTATTTTAATACTTTAACTTTTTTATTTTTTTAACTTTTTTACTTTGCCTCTTTATGGGACATTACCTTTTATTACACTGATCACCCATATAATTCATTGTAATGCCCTAGCATTTCACTAGATTATATGTCAGTGCTGTGCACACAGTCATCACAGCGATCCCGGGTTACCATAGCAGCTATTTGATCCCTGTGATCATGATCGCTTGAAATCAGTCACCTAAATGCTGTGATCAGTGTTCTTCACAGCATTTAGGGTGTTAAATTTCCCAGGACAGCATGGGCATCACTCCTGGCAGTGACAGCCAGGTCTCGGCTGTAACATAAGCTTCTATGCCCACAAAATCACCATGGTGCACTGACAGCTAAGACATAACCAGTATGTTCAATGTCAGACAGGGGTTAAATTATTTTCTCTGTATAAATTCGGACATTTACATCAAGTATCATTAACATATTGTATGAGATTACAAAACTCTTGACCATAGGTTTTGTGCAGGGTTGCAACTTAGTATGTTTTAATTGAAGCTACAATGTCCATTTTTACAATATTTGAAAAAAATTAGTCATGTTTTTCTAAACTCACAAAAGACTTGTAAGAGTAGAGTCAAACTGGCATGTGAATCACACAAGTGTAATGCAAGAAAATCTTGCAGTCCCATGTGCAACAATCAGGCAGTTCAGATACGTGAGTTTTTCCTCAGCTCTATATGAGCTAAGGCTGGCTTCACACCATGGCTTTTTGGATCCGGGGCTGTCCGATGTGAACCGACAGCCTCGGATCCGAATTTGGCCCCATAGTATCCCTATGGGGCCGGATGGGGCCGGCTGGCAGCTATTTGCCATCCAGTTTTGTCCTGTCTGGGAGAATCAGGCACAATTTCTTTTTTTTGCCCCAGACACAAAATCGCAGCTTGCAGCGTTTTTGTGTCTGGGGCAAAAATCGGACCAAATCGGATCCGGTGCGATCCAGCGCCCTCTAACATGGAGTCCATGGTGCCCGATCTGACAGAAACCGGGTCCTCCCAGATCCGGTGCGATCCGGCGCCCCCTAACACGGGAGTCTATGGGTGCCGGTGTCGGATCCGGCTGCCCCATGCCAGGTGCTAAAGTTTACTGGCGACCAGCGCTGAACTTCAGCACCTGGAGAGCTCCTGTCAGAAATTTCAGAACCGTGGCTAGCTCCCCGCAAGTCGCGGTCCTGACATTTCAGCAAGGGAAAGCTCCAGCAGCCGCAGACTGCCGATTCCGGCACAAAATAGGATCGGAGACCATATTAGCCCTGTGGTTCTATTCTGTCCAGAGCTGTCAGGCTGTGTCAAGTCATCCAGCAAAACACCGGACACAGCCTGACAGCTGAAAACCGTGGTGTGAAGCAGGCCTAAGGAGAAATTAAGTCATACTGTGATTGTCTGCGGATCTTGGATCATTCACACCTATACTAGTCTATGGGTTTGAGTGAAACATCGCACTTCACTCAGCACGCAGCAGAGTGTATCGTGATATCTGCCAAGACCAAGAATGAAAGAGATGGCAAAATTATTGCATCCATCTCCTCTGGGGCTGTGATAAGATCGCAGAATCAGATCACAAATACATGACACTCGACTCATACTCGCAGCAGAGATTGAGCTCTCGCATCGGATGCAATACGCTAGACTGCCCACAGCCTAAATGGAGTTGCAGTGCAAAGCAGACATTTTTTATTTTAAGAAAAAAAGGAAGTGATCCTCACGATTCCCTACAGCTCTGTCTCCATTAAATTTACTGGGCTCCCAATTGTCTCTACTTTCTGTTCCCAGCTCGATAAAACGGAAATGCCAGTAAATACAAATTTCGAGCTGAGCCGGGTCATGTCTGTATCCTGTAGTCGACATTTCCTGTCATTTCCTATATGTTGAAAAAGGACTAGGAAGAAGTAATATTGCTTTTGATCTTCTAGAACTGACTAAGCTCTTAGAAAAAGATAATCCATGCCAATATCCGAAATTGTATGGGAAAAAGTATCTTAATAAACCCCTTTATTTCCAAAGCAAGCATCTAAAACCTTTTGTAATGTTTGTGGTAGCTTCTGATAACCTTTAATTGACCTGAAAACTATAAATCTCTTGGCTGCTCTTTATTTTGTTTCAATTTAATGAAATTCATTCTCTAATGCAGCAGCACAATTAAAAACTGTTGCCCTTCTGAGATCTGACACTAGAGTCAATTCAGTGGCAGAGTAAAAACACACAAGTGAATGAAAAGTCTCACTCTAAAGAGCTCCCTGCTCACAAATCAGAATTTCAATTGGGCCCACATAAAGACCTGAATTTATAACAGCCAGCTTTCCTATAATTACCAGTGATAACACCAGGGACATAGAATGTCCTTTAGAAAGCAGCTGTAGGCGGGCGGCTGTCTATCTAAAATGTAGTGCAGTTTAATCATTTGTAGTTCATAATGTGATTCAACAGAGCAAGAA
>JARQOC010000003.1:734462662-734501586 GCA_033576535.1 Allobates femoralis
GATGGTGTTGGACCTTTAAAAATAGTCTGGGTGAAATGGTGGATGAGGATGAGGAAAAAGCCAATATGCTAAATGACTTTTTTTCAACAGTATTTACACAAGAAAATCCCATGACAGACAATGTGATCAGTGATAACAAAAATTCTCAATTAAATGTCACCTGCTTAACCTAACAGGAAGTAAGGCATAGTCTAAAAATCACTAAAATTGACAAATCCCCGGGCCCGTATGGGATACACCCCAGAGTGCTCCAGGAATTAAGTACTGTCATAGACCATTATTTTTAATATTTAAAGATTCCATAATAACAGGGTCTGTACCACAGGACTGGCGTATAGCAAATGTGGTGCCAATATTCAAAAAGGGGACAAAAACTGAACTTGGAAATTATAGGCCAGTTAGCTTAACCTCTACTGTGGGTAAAATCCTAGAGGTTTTCTAAGAGATGCCATACTGGAGTATCTGAAGAAAAATAACCACATGACCCATTATCAACATGGTTTTACGAGGGACCGTTCCTGTCAAACTAATCTGATAAGCTTCTATGAAGAAGTAAGTTCTGGACTGGACCAAAGAAATGCAGTGGATGTGGTGTATATGGACTTTTCAAAAGCTTTTGATACGGTGCCACACAAAAGGTTGATACATAAAATGAGGGCAATGGGGATAGGGGAAAATATGTGTAAGTGGGTTAAGAACTGGCTTAGTGATAGGAAACAAAGGGTGGTTATTAATGGAACACACTCAGAATGGGTCACAGTTAACAGTGCGGTACCACAGGGGTCAGTGTTGGGCCCGCTTCTATTTAATATATTTATTAATGACCTTGTAGGGGGCATACAGAGTAGAATCTCAATATTTGCAGATGACACTAAACTCTGCAGGGTAATCAATACAGAGGAGGACGATTTTATATTACAGGAGGATTTATGTAAACTAGAAGCTTGGGCTGCTAAATGGCAAATGAGCTTTAATGGGGATAAATGTAAAGTTATGCACTTGGGCAGAGGAAACAAAAGGTATAATTATGTGCTTAATTGTAAAACACTGGGCAAAACTGTCACTGAAAAGGACCTGGTTGTATGGGTAGATGACAAACTCACATTTAGTGGCCAGTGTCAGGCAGCTGCTGCAAAGGCAAATAAAATAATGGGATGCATTAAAAGAGGCATAGATGCTCATGAGGAGAACATAATTTTACCTCTATACAAGTCACTAATGCGACTACACTTAGAATACTGTGTACAATTCTGGTCTCCGGTGTATAAGAAAGACATAGCTGAACTAGAGCGGGTCCAGAGAAGAGCGACAAAAGTCATTAGAGGACTAAGGGGTCTGCAATACCAAGACAGGTTATTAAACTTGGGGTTATTTAGCTTGGAAAAACGAAGGCTTAGGGGTGATCTTATAATAATGTATAAATATATGAGGGGACAGTACAGAGAACATTCTAATGATCTCTTTACTCTTAGGCCTGAGACTGGGACAAGGGGGCATTCTCTACGTCTGGAGGAAAGAAGGTTTAATCATAATCACAGACGCGGATTCTTTACTGTAAGAGCAGTGAGACTATGGAACTCTCTGCCACATGATGTTGTAATGAGTGAGTCACTACTAACATTTAAGAAGGGCCTGGATGCCTTTCTTGAAAACTATAATATTACCAGTTATATATACTAGATTCTTTGATAGGGCGTTAATCCGGGAACTAGTCTGATTGCCATATCTGGAGTCAGGAAGGAATTTTTTTCCCCAATGTGGAGCTTAGTGTTGCCACATGGTTTTTTTTTTGCCTTCCTCTGGATCAACATGTTAGGCTATGGGTTGAACTAGATTGACTTAAAGTCTTCCTTCAACCTTAAAAACTATGTTACTATGACTCTATTAGAGAGAATAGAGAATGAGGAAGGACGAAATAACCACCCCATAGGAATAAGAAGGTAGATTACATATATACAGTATATAAATAAATAATATATATATATATATATATATATATATATTATATATAGAGAGAGAGAGAGAGAGAGAGAGAGATATTATATATTACAGAGGAGTAAGAGAAGAGAAAAAAAAAAGGTGAAAAAAAGAATTAAAAATATTGTGATATTGAAAAACTCAGAAGAAAATAATGATATGCTTTCAATTACTTTATGAGGTATTAGTATACACTTACAAGAAGATTGACTTGAGTTATCATTCATATTATCAAGAGTCAATAATAAATAAATATATACAGTGGGTACAGAAGGTATTCAGACCCCTTTAAATTTTTCACTCTTAGTTTCATTGCAGCCATTTGGTAAATTCAAAAAAGTTATTTTTTTTCTCATTAATGTACACTCTGCTCCCCATCTTGACTGAAAAAAATAGAAATGTAGATATTTGTGCAAATTTATTAAAAAAAGTAAAACTGAAATATCACATGGTCATAAGTATTCAGACCCTTTGCTCAGACACTTATATTTCAGTCACATGCTGTCCATTTCCTTGTGATCCTCCTTGAGATGGTTCTACTCCTTCACTGGAGTCCAGCTGTGTTTAATTAAACTGATAGGACTTGATTTGGAAAGGCACACACCTGTCTACATAAGACCCCACAGCTCACAGTGCATGTCAAATGAGAATTATGAGATCAAAAGAACTGCTCAAGGAGCTCTGAGACATAATTGTGGCAAGGCACTGATCAGGCCAAGGTTACAAAAGAATTTCTGCTGTACTCAAGGTTCCTAAGAGCACAGTGGCCTCCATAATCCTTAAATGGCAGAGGTTTGGGACCACCAGACGTTTTCCTAGACCTGGCTGTCCAGCCAAACTGAGCAATCATGCAAGAAGAGCCTTGGTGGGAGAGGTAAAGGAGAACTCCAAGATCACTGTGGCTGTGCTCCAGAGATACAGTAGGGAGATGGGAGAAAGTTCCACAAAGTCAACTATCACTTGCAGCCCTCCACCAGTCGGGCCTTTATGGCATAGTGTCCCATCGGAAGCCTCTCCTCATTACAAGAGATATGACAGCCCACATAGCATTTGCAAAAAAAACAAATGAAGGACTCCCAATTATGAGAAATAAGATTCTCTGGTCTGATGAGACGAAGATAGAACGTTTTGGTGATAATTCTAAACAGTATGTGTGGACAAAAGGCAGGCACTGCTCATCACCTGCCTAATACAATCCCAACAGTGATAGATGATGGTGGCAGCTTCATGCTACGGGTGTTTTTTCAGCTGCAGGGACAGGACGACTGGTTGTAATTGAAGGAAACATGAATGCGGCCAAGTACAGAGATATCCTGGATGAAAACCTCTTCTAGAGTGCTCTAGACCTCAGACTTGGCTGAAAGTTCACCTTTCAACAAGACAATGACCCTAAGCACACAGCTAAAATAACAAATGAGTGACTTCAGAAGACCTCTGTGACCATTTTTGACTGGCCCAGCCAGAGCCCTGAACTAAACCCAATTGAACATCTCTGGAAAGACCTGAAAATGGCTGTCCAACAATGTTCGCTATCAAACCTGATGGAACTGTAGAGGATCTGCAAGGAAGAATGGTAGAGGATCCTCAAATCCAGGTGTGAAAAACTTGTTGCATCATTCCCAAGAAGTCTCATGGCTGTACTAGCTCTAAAGGGTGCTTCTACTCAATACTGAGAAAAGGATCTGAATACTTATGACCATGTGATATTTCAGTTTTTCTTTTTTAATAAATTTGCACAAATATCTACATTTCTGTTTTTTTTCAGTCAAGATGGGGTGCAGAGTGTACATTAATAAGAAAAAAATGAACTTTTTTGAATTCATCAAATGTCTGCAATGAAACAAAAAGAGTAAATAATTTAAAGGGGTCTGAATACTTTCCTACCCACTGTATGTATAAACTTTATTCAAAAAGAAAAATAAATTAACAAATAAGGTTTATGTATATATTTTATTATTGATTCCTGCTATTACACATCCTATGATAACTTAAGGAAATTTTCTTCTACATGTATACCAATAACTAATTATTTGAAACATATTATTTTCTTCTGCGTTTTTAAACATCACAATTATATCACAATGTAGAAATACATATATTTTACCTTTTAAACTTTATTGACATGCACAAGGGTCCAACCACATGTATCTTTCAGGGGAGTTTTCCATTTCCCTTTGACAGTTTTATTTCAAGTTATGACCTACCATATTTTTTGCACCATAAGACACAACTAGGTTTTAAAGGAGGAAAATAGAAAAAAAATTGAAGCAAAAAATGTGGTCGTAACGCACTGTTATGTGGGAAGGATCTGCTGCTTACATTATTATGGGGTAATGTTCATCAATTTTGCACTAAATTGCCCATCCTGGGGCCCTTCCAAGAGGTGTATATGTCCCCCATCCTTCTACCATCCTGATAAACCTGGTATTTATGATCCCCATCCTGGTATACATTGCCCTCATCCTCTGTCCATTCTGTATATGTGGCCTCAACCTGGTTGCCACCCCCCTGCTGCCACAGTCAGGTACGTAGGACTATAAGACATACCCTGCACATTCCACAAAAATTTTGGGGGATAAAAGGTGCATCTTATAGTCTGAAACATATGGTGTTTAGGCATTTTTTGTATTGCTTCTTTTAATCAACATTATGGTTCCCCTGAAGCTGGTTAAACTTTGAAATACATACATACGGTAATAAACCATTTATCCGTCCTGGTTGGAGTTTATGCAGTTGCGAAGTTTTCTCTCCAATATTTCAATAGGGGCGCTAACTCCGATGCTCCCCACCGAGGGTCCCTCCCATGTGGTTTCGGTGCTCTATAGCCTGATCCTGAACTCGCTCCACACTGGCACGCTTGGATTTATGGAGGCTTGGGAGAGAGATCTGGGGATCACCTTTTCTGAGGCAGACAGCTTAAAAATTTTTACTCTTGTGCACAAGATGACAATGTCTAGTCAAGCGCAAGAGAGAAATTATAAATTGCTGACGCGTTGGTACAGATGCCCTACCCTGCTCCACAGGATTAATCCGGAAGTCTCAGACACTTGCTGGAGATGCGGTTCTGCTGTGGGCTCTATGCTTCATGTCTGGTGGTCCTGCGATCTCCTGCAACCCTTCTGGGCCTCGGTTTTCGATGCCTTCCATCTAATGACTGGGGTCCGCCATGAACCCTCTCCACAATTAGCTCTGTTATCTCTGATACCCGGCTCGATAACCTCCATCAAAAAGGGGATTCTGAGGTTCTGCCTAATAGCTGCCAGGGCAGTTATTCCCCGACACTGGAGGTCCACTGAGGTCCCCTCTACAGTGGAATGGATATCTGAAATGGATAGGTTGCACCGTATGGAATCGCTTGCAGCGGGAGATAGTGACGCCGGGTATGAACAGGGGCGCACTTGGTTCCTCTGGCAATCCTTAAAGGAGGGCCAGGGGTTCTTGACTTGGTTGCGCACCTACTCGTAATTTCCAACACCTGGGCGTCTAGACTGCTGGGTCTTTCCCATTCCCCCCCCCCCTCTTACCCCTCCTACCCCTTTCTAATTTTTCTCTTTTTTTCTCCTCCCTTCTTATGTCTCAGTGTATACATTTCTCATTGGCTGTGTGTGTTTTCTAAGTTTTGATCCAGACGTGATTTTCAGGTAATGAAACATGCATTCTCTTGTTGGAGGTTTTACTGGTGTCCCTTTGTACCTGATTTCTTACAGCTGTAATATGCCACTGTACTAGGATCTGGATTCTGTATTGGTTATTTCTATTGTTATGCTTGTTTGAAACTTTAATAAATATATTTACAGAAAAAAAAAATAAAATAAACCATTTATCCTATGTTGCTATCTTGGATTTCCTGGGTCTTCAGCAGCACAGACTACTACTCCTATTACCCCACTACATTGTCTTCACAAACATTGAAGAATGAATAAATCGTTCACCAATTTGAACGTGGTCCTGTAATAGGATGTCACCGATGTAACACGACAAGTCAACAAACTTCTTTTCTGTTAAATATTCCATAATCAAATATGGGTTGCGTTATTGAGCAGTTGAGGCTTTTAGGAACCAGTTAGTGATGGGCGAATCCTAAATTACTCGGAATCGCTTGACTCTAGCGAGTCCGAGCACAGGACTCGCTACTCGTTGCGAGTCTAGCGAGTCCAATGTTGATGAATGGGGAAGCGAGTAATAGTGAGTAGTGTGAGATTTACAAATCGCAGATGTGTCTCGGAAGCTTCAGCCTGAAGCAATCCTAGTTTTGTCATTTATTTGCATTGGACTCGTTTACTTTGCAACTGTAATCGCTGGGAAACTCGCACAGATAAGAGTCCTGTCTCCTCTTTGCTGGCTGCCACAGCTCCAGGGTCCTAGAGCCTGCCTGCTGCCTGATGTAGCAGAGCTGAGATTGTTCTCAGTCTGCTCATTCCCTGTGCATAGACATCTATATCTATGCACAGGGGATGTAGCAGAGAGGACATTGCGTTTTCGACTGCGTCGGACGGAAGAGGATTTTTTTAATTAAAGATGGAGTCCCTAATGGCTTTTTTTTTATTTCTAATAAAAAATTTTCTCTGTGTTGTGTTTTTTTTTTAAACAATTTAATAGAAATTCATGGCGGTCATGTCTAATATTGGCGTGACCGCCATAAATTTCGGGCTTAGGGCCAGCTGATAATACAAAGCTGGCCCTAACCTCATTATTACCCAGCGTGCCACGGCCACCAGGGCCGCTGGAAGAGCGGGGTTCAGCGCCAGAGGATGGCGCTTCAATGAGAGCGCCATCTTCTGGGGCGGCTGCGGGCTGCAATTTGCAGCAGGGGGTGCCCAGAAAGCTTGGGCATCCCTGCACTGCGGATTCCAGCCCCCAGCTGCTTAGCTGTACCTGGCTAGACATAGAAATTGCGCGGAGCCCCACGCATTTTTTTTAAATTATTTCATGAAATTCTGAGATTCTGACTCTGAGACTCTGACTCTGAGACTCTGACTCTGGCTCTGAGGGTGAGACTCTGAATCTGAGACTCTGACTCTGAGACTCTGACTCTGAGACTCTGACTCTGGCTCTGAGGGTGAGACTCTGAATCTGAGACTCTGACTCTGAGACTCTGACTCTGAGACTCTGACTCTGAGACTCTGACTCTGAGACTATGACTCTGAGACTCTGACTCTGAGACTCTGACTCTGACTCTGAGACTCTGACTCTGACTTTGAGACTCTGAGACTCTGACTCTGACTCTGAGACTCTGACTCTGAGACTCTGACTCTGACTCTGAGATTCTGACTCTGAGACTCTGACTCTGAGACTCTGACTCTGACTCTGAGACTCTGACTCTGAGACTCTGACTCTGACTGAGACTCTGACTCTGAGACTCTGACTCTGACTCTGAGACTCTGACTCTGAGACTCTGACTCTGAGACTCTGACTCTAAGACTCTGACTCTGACTCTGAGACTCTGACTCTGAGACTCTGACTCTGAGACTCTGAGACTCTGACTCTGAGACTCTGAGACTCTGACTCTGAGACTCTGAGACTCTGACTCTGAGACTCTGACTCTGAAACTCTGAGACTCTGACTCTGAGACTCTGACTCTGAGACTCTGAGACTCTGAGACTCTGACTCTGACTCTGAGACTCTGACTCTGAGACTCTGACTCTGAAATTCATGAAATAATAAAAAATGCGTGGGGCTCCGCGCAATTTCTATGTCTAGCCAGGTACAGCTAAGCTGGGGGCTGGAATCCGCAGCGCAGAGATGCCCAAGCTTTCTGGGCACCCCCCGCTGCAAATTGCAGCCCGCAGCTGCCCCAGAAGATGGCGCGTTCATTGAAGCGCCATCCTCTGGCGCTGAACCCCGTTCTTCCAGCGGCCCTGGTGGCAGTGGCACGCTGGGTAATAAAGGGGTTAATACCAGCTTTGTTATACAAGCTGGTATTAAGCCCGAGATTCTTAATGTCAGGCCACGTTTGACCCAGCCACTAAGAATCTCCAATAAAGGGTTAAAAAAAGACAGAGAAAAATTTTTATTTGAAATTAAAAAAAAAGCCATTAGGGACTCCATCTTTTATTTAAAAAATCCTCTTCCGTCCGACGTAGTCCAAAACGCGATGTCCTCTCTGCTACATCCCCTGTGCATAGATATAGATGTCTATGCACAGGGAATGAGCAGACTGAGAACAATCTCAGCACTGCTACATCATCTCTGTGAGCAGGCGGGCTCTAGGACCCTGGAGCTGCACAGAGAAGACAGCTGGACTCGGCTCGCAATGTAACAGCAGTTATTTGCGAGTTTCTCTGCTGTCACTGGCACAGTAGCGAGTTTCCCTGCTATCACTGGCACAGTAGCCGAGTCTAATGCAAAATCCTAGTTTTGTCAGCGTTTGCTATTGATTTGCATTGGACTCGTGCGAGTA
This sequence comes from Allobates femoralis, assembly GCA_033576535.1. Taxonomy (NCBI): domain Eukaryota; kingdom Metazoa; phylum Chordata; class Amphibia; order Anura; family Aromobatidae; genus Allobates; species Allobates femoralis. The sequence continues at coordinate 734,471,040 of JARQOC010000003.1, forward strand.
AACACTGGGAAACTCGCAGAGTACCGAGTCCTGCGAGTCCCTTACTACTCGCCGAGTAACGAGTCCTAGCGAGTAGATTCGCCCATCCCTAGAACCAGTGCATCTCAGACATAGACTAAAAAACCACATAAAGTTAATGAGCGATGTCAATGTATATGGAGGGACATAGAGGAAAATATTCTTCAGCACAAATTTCCAAGAAGTAAACAATATTTTATTGAAAAATGATTAAACGATACCAAGATCCATAGTTAAAACGTATGCCTTTCTGACAACAAAGTACCCTAAGTCATAGCATGATATACTAATGAAATGCAAAGTCTTTAAGGCCACGTGCACATGTTGAGTATTTGAAGAGTTTTTTACCTCAGAATTTGTAGACAAAACCAGGACTCAGAGGAAAAGTCTAATAGAAACACCTGCACCACTTCAGTATTTAATCATCCACTCCTGGTTTGGGCTACAAATCCTGAGGTAAAAAATCTCATCAAATACTCAGCATGTGCACGTGGCCTAATACACAACCATTGCTCACATGTGGAACATTAGGTAACCAATCATGAGAAAATGACAGTCAATAAAAAGAAAAGAAAATATAGCAATCAGACATAATGACTCATTGTAAAGTGTTATTGTTGGTATTTTTTCCTGTAATTTGCTTTATAGACTTCAAAAATGTTAGACACAAGTACATTTTCAATAATGCAAACTATTGATTGTAAATATGCTATGTATATAGCTTGTCATAATAGAACTTTCTTTTCTTTACAAGCATTTAAAACTCTGCAAAATACATGAAAAAGGCCTAAAGGAGAACCAGTCTTTCAGCAAAAAAAAAGTGGGAATATTCAAGGTTGAATACATGCGGCCAAAAGCAGTGAAAAAGGTACTGAATCAATAATCAGTAATCAAATGTGTAGGCTCAGCACTGAAATAGGGTCAGTCAGCAGAATTCAGGGTCAAGTTTGAAGCTGGAGGGTACAGGATTAATACATAAGAATTACCTAGGTTCTCTGGAGTAAAGCGATTAAAGGTATTAGGAATTGTGGAAAAACTAGAGATTTGTTTTCATTTTGATTGATTTTTTTCAGCAAAGCACAACAGTTGGCAAACAAGACAAAAGTCGATTCATACAATGAATGTATGTGTAAAGCAAAAAACCAAACATTTTCATAAATCCGCCTAAGGAAAAGAGAAAATGAAGAGGAAAGAAAAGAGAGAGAAACAAAGAAAAACAGAAAGAAAAAAAAGAGAAAAAGGAAAAGATAGCGAGAAAGAAAGAAAGAAAGAAAGAAATAATTACTTAACTTGATTTTCTCATGCAATGATAAGTAAATGAGCAGTTGTGTGCTACATAGCACATCTATGTATATTTGGTCTTTGCCTTGGGCTTTATTTCGCACTGCGGAATCTTGCATTGCAAACAGCATATTAGCTAAACAACAGCTCTCCATAGTAATCAGAGGAAACCTAAGAGATATCGCAAAAACTACAGCTGAAATGCTAGAGCAGTTTTCAAAATGCTGGCTGCAATGCCGGGGACAAGAGGAAAAACACTCATGTGAAAAGCCTCTCTGTAGGATACAAGATTACTTCAGCTGCCCTGATCACACCAAGCATGCACTTGTAATCACTCCTACCGGCTAGTTTCTGGCTGAACTAAAACAAATTATAAAAGAATAGAATTTACTATTTGAACTCTAAATCCTGCACACAAGTTTGTCATATTAAAGAAAAAATGAACATTCAAAAAACTTTGGATATGTTACAGAACTCATCCTTTATAAAAGCAGCCATATTTACCCATAACACAGATATGCAATATTTGGATTTGTGAAAATTATTTCAAATTCAATGACTGATTCCTATATTTTCTTATGCCCTATTTTATGCTACTGTTTTAAACCATCATGTATGGAATTTGCAAAAATAAATTGTGAAATTAAGAAGAAGGGTGATGAACTAGAAACATCTTTATTGTAGCCAAAAATGTACACAATATTATATCTAAAAAAATATTGACTAGTCATTCTGCAACTATACTGGAAATGAATTATTGTGCCGTTTTCTTTTCTATTCAAAGCTTCTCTTGTTCCCTTTTCTCTTATAGAAGGCCTGTGGATCTTCTCTGTGAAGCCTCCATGAGTAGTTTCCCATCATTTTCACATTCCATCTCCTCGATATCCTGCCGAAATCAGTCTACTTGTGCTTTGCTAATAGCATCAAGGTTTTCAGAAAAGTATTTCAAATGGGAATGTAAAAAATGCAACTTTAAATTCAACAGGCAACCTAAGGCTTTGAAATATTTCAGCATGTTCTCCATAATGGACTTAAATTTTGGAACTTTGTTGTTACCTAGAAATTTCGTAACAGCGTCTGTAAAAGAATCAAAAGTGCTTTTCGTAAAAGCTTTAATTTTTGTCTCGATCATGTCATCCTTCATGAATTTCTGAATGTTCAGACTCACAAAAATGCCTTCCTTCAGTTTTACTTTGGACAGTTCCTGAAACCTGACATACAAGTACCTAAGTCTCTTCTTTCAGTAGGGTGTTGAAAAACTGCTTCATCAGTCCAAGCTTAATGTGGAGTGGTGGCAGGAGAACGTTAGTGGGAGCAACTGAACATTTTACAACTATGTTCTTAAGTTCAGGTTGGAAAGATGTTCTCATTGGCAAAGTCTTTTGGCTCCAGTGATGAATACTATCCCAGCTGTCCTGATCACATGCACTGGTCTATGCACTTGGAGGTAAATCCTTTTAACTTCTTACCTCTAAGTGCATAGACCACAAACACACCACTACAAATAAATAAACACCACTACTATCAAGTATAGTATAGTCTTAAGACTGGAGTATAACACAGTCCAAAATTACAGATACGCACAGGAAGGTATTGTAACACTTTCTTGGGAATTAAACAATTTACCATCTTATATCAATTAATTTTTGGTGCCTTTATTGGATATAGCACACTAACAATTAACCAAGTGGTATTAACTTATAGACACCATAAGAAGAATCCCATCAGCAGACATTAAGTGAAAATTAGAGACCAAGAAACAACCTAAGGTACCTAATATAACATGCTTTGTTGGTCACATTCCTGATTTATAGTTATTATACTGAACATCATAAAATAATTTCTCTTTATTGTATATACACCAACCAAATGAAATGTGCATGGAATAAAGATAGATAAACATCAGAGGACACACTGAAGGTAATTTTATACATACTGTAACGGGGAGTGGTGAAAGTATAGAAATTAATAGATAATTTGTTTTAAAGCAGGATATCACTAATCCCACTAGACCTAATCGGCATAGAAGACAGTATTAACCCTAAAAGAAGGTCCAACACCCCTTAGGATAATCATCAGATCCATTCCCAGAGGTAAGCAGATATACCATGGGTAGTTAAACTAATCATCACCATACATCTGTACTAAAAAACAACCTTTCTATTTCTCAACAGTCATTAGAGACTGTGGTATGACCACACAAACTCCAGAGATGTATTATCAAGACAATCCAAAGGGTAGAACCATAAAATGTCCCAATCATCATAGGGTCACCAAAAAGGCCGAAGGCCAAACTAACAGCTAATATATATTTGGCTGGGGTCACAGTAGCATTTTTCACATGCGTTTTTGGAGACCTGCGTTTTCAAAAACGCATGTAAAAAACGCACCCATAGGCCCCCATGTTAAAAAACGCATGCCCTAATAGCCAAAAAGCATGTGTGACAGTCCCATGCGTTTTTGGAGCTTTTCCAAAAACGCATGCGTTTTTTAATATGGGGCCTTATGGAAAACGCATGCAAAAACGCATGGTACATTAGTACCCTTTAGTGCCATTCAAAAACGCATGCGTTTCCCATAGGAGCCCATGTTAAAAAAACGCATGCGTTTTAGAAAACGCATGCGTTTTTTTAACATGGGCTCCTATGGAAAACGCATGCGTTTTTGAATGGCACTAAATGGTACTAATTGTACATGCGTTTTTGCATGCGTTTTCCATAGGAACCCATGTTATAAAAACGCATGCGTTTTCTACAAAAACGCATGTGTTTTTCAAAACGCTCAAAAAAATACTACAAGCACTATTTTTAGGTGCAGATTCAAAAACGCAGCCAAAAACGCAGGGAGCCATCACACACCTTAAAAAACTCATGCTGACATGAAAAAACGCATGAGTTTTGTTAAATCACTAAAAAAAACTCATGGCAACTGTGACCACAGCCTATATATATATATGTTTTATAGGTCATCAAAGACATCAATTTGAAAATGGAATAAACCCAACCAACACTGGCATTACAAGTTGAGGATACAAATTACACCTATATACAACTTTCAATAAATTTTCATTATAAAGTTTGAATTGTTTTTAAAATTAGTGTGAGCCACTTTTTAACTTTTTAAGTATAATAACCAAGAAAATAAACATCCGGAAGAACGGTCAACTATTAACCGTAGTATGTCATTTTATTTTATTTGTAAGCCATTGCTAAGGGGTTATTGTAAGCGCTGGGCCTAACCCAAAATTACTTGCACAGTGTTTAAAATAGGAGAAATCATTCACGGTAAATCCTCCAAGGCCTTCTAGCAGCTACAACCATACCTAAAAATCCATTTTGGCTAGTCAATTGGACTGTTCAAAGTCCCCTTTATTGACTAGCTCCAGTGTTCAATAACCTACTATTACAAAGGTTTCAGTAGCTTCTGTTGTGATGAAGACAAGAAGGGGGAGAGCTATTGCCGATCTGACATCTAGACTCCATCTGTTTCTGTAAGCAAGCATCCTGCTGTGACAGTTTGTGTTGTATTTCACCTCTTTCTTGGCTGTAGACACAGAGAGGAGAATACAACCCACCCCTCAGTGATCTCCTGTGCAGTGAAGTGGTGTGAGTATGTTACATGCATATTCATGCTTATGGTGAGTGGTCAGCAGGGAATTAAGTGGATCACTCACTGTGAGTGACAGATGGAATGAATCTCTTTATTTTAAGTTTACAGAAGATAGGAGGGGAATATAAATAAAAGACATACATCATTAAAGCAAATTTAGAGCGAGGAATTAGAAAATTATAGCAGTTGCATATGGATTTTTGACCTGACAGTTTTCCTTTAATCCACCACAACCATTAAATACTGAAATAAATTGTGTTAAACACAACACCAAACTTTTATGAAATCTGTGTAAAAGAAAACCTGCCTCTTCTCCCCATACCAAGCAATCATAGTGCAGCTTTCATTTAATAAACTGCTGAGGTAAGATGCAAAATATTCTATAATTGGATGCTATCGGCACCATCACAATCTTTGGAACATGGGTTAAGGAAATCTTGCCTGCCACAGCAGCCAATCATAGCACAGTATCAATTAAATTCTAAACAATCTAATGACACTAAAATCATCCACCAAAAGTCCCACAAAGCGGTCAGAGTATGGCACAATAAAAAGCCAATGAGTTAGTATTTATGAAAAACTGTACATGATGAAAATGTTCAGCGTTTTTACTGAGTTCAGTGATCAAAAGTATATTAAAATCACCTATTACGTTTTAAAAAAATTTCCCTTGCAGATCTTTGTAATTGGTCACTCTAATAATCCACTACATGATACACCAGGCCTCCATCATAAAAGGCGAAGTTAGCACTGGTGTAAAACACTGTTACACAAAGACAAATACCACACTTAACTATAGGGTATAGGTTGCTTAAACGGAACTTGTCACCTCGTTTTACCCCTCTCTGCTACCACTACCTGTCCCTGCACCTTCCTAGCTGATCCCTAACCATCCATGTCTCACCTAAACCTGCACTGTAAATATAAAGAAAATTAGTTATATACATGTAGCCAGCCTGTGGAGACTGAAAAGGCGGCTCCATTATCCCCTCCTTGCTTGTTTTCTACATGCCCCACTTGGCGTCAGCATTCCTTCTTCATGCCTCCTCTTTTTAAATTTGCCACCTTATTTTCTACTGTGAAGAGCGGGACCAGAACGTTACATCCGGCCCGGTGCATTGTGGGCTTGTGATGTCACAGGCTAGGCTTCAATATGCGCACTGCGCATGCGCCAGAGCCGAGCTGTACCATGTGATCAGCCCCACAATGCACCAGACCAGATGTGATGTTCCGGTCCAGCTCTTCACAGTAGAAAATGAGGCAGCAAATTTAAAAAAGAGGAGGAGTAAAGAGGGAATGATGATGCCCAGTGAGGCGTGAAGAAAACAAGTGAGGAGGGGAGAATGGAGCCCGGGACCCGCCTTTTCTGTCTCCAGAAGCAGACTGCATGTAAGTATATAACACATTTCCTTTGTCTTTACAGTGCAGGTTTAGGTGAGACAGGGATGGTTAGGGATCAGATAGGAAGGTGCAGGGAAAGGTAGTAGTAGCACGGAGGGGTAAAATGAGGTGACAGGTTCCCTTTAACCTCTTTGCGACACATGACGTACTGGATACGTCATGTTACGGCACCCTCCCTTTGATGTGACCTCCTGTGGTGAGTTCACATCATCCTCTCCCCCACATCTCAGCTGATATCATCAACACCACCAATTGAATCAGTGATCCGATTGGTGCTGTTAATCCTTTGAATCGCGCTGTCATTTGTTGACAGCTCGATCAAAAGCCCCGTGGCGGGGATCACACTGTTCCCAGCTGTGATCAGAGATCCTGTGAAGTGACCATGGGATCTTGATCTATTACCTCGAGAGCTGGGGTTCTTTGATGACCCCAGAAGCTGTTTGGGATCACTTCCCATGGATGGCAGGCAAGTGTTATAGCTCATGTCTACATAACACAAGCAATCGGAGGGTGCAACACTGAGGCCCTCTAGTGGCCAATGTAAAATAAAGAAAAAGTTTTAAAAATGTTTATAAAAATATGAAAAAAAAACCCACAAAAGTTCAAATCACCCCTCTTTTGCCCCACTTAAAATAAAACTATTAATTAAATGAAATAATAAACGTATTTGATATCACTGCAATCTATCAAAATATAAAATCAATTAATCAGATCGGTAAACTGCGTAACAGAAAAAAAAGTCCAAACGCCAAAATTACATTTTTTTTGGTCGCTGCAACATTGCAATAAAATGCAATAATGGGCGATCAAAACTGCGTATCTACTCAAAAATGGTATCATTAGAAACACCAACTCAAGAGGCAAAAACTAAGCATCACACAGCCCCAGAGCCTGAAAAATGAAAACGCTACAGGCTGCGTAAAAGGAAAAGCGCAATTCTTATCTTTTTCAGTTTTTGAATTTTATTCCACCACTTAGCTAAAAGTGAAAGTATGCATGTTTGGTAACTACATGGAATCATACCGACACATCAAATTTACCATATAGTGAACATGGTGAATAAAAACTCACAAAACAAATGTGTAATTGCACTTTTTTTTAAATTCCACCGCATATGGAATTTTTTTCCCATTTTCCTGAACACTATATAGTAAAATAAATGATTCCTTCTGAAAGTACAACTTGTCCTGCAAAAAACAAGCCGTCATATGTCTATATTGATGGAAAAGTAAAAAAGGTATGGCTCTTGGAAGAAGGGGAGGGAAAAATGAAAAATGGAAAACGGAAAAAAAAGGGTTAATATTATAGATGCACACAAATGTCTTATATATGGTGCCAGCAACACGCATACATGTAGTGCACCATGTTGACTTACAGCCCATGCCATTGATGTACAGAGCAAGCTTGCGTATTTTGGCAAAAATATGAACTAAGACCTCATATATAGTTTTTTTTCTCATCTTTGTAGGATGCAGTTAGGCCTTCTAGTGCTGGCGTGGGAAACCTGGGTGAGGTGCACACTTAGGCCTGTTTCACATATAAACAATTAATTAACCCAATCGGTAAACACCGTAAAAAACAAAAATTAAGAACGCCAAACATGTTTTTGGAACAATTGCTGTGGATAAATAAAGCGCAATAGGGTCTTACCCAAATGACAAAAAATTAAGGAATCAGAGCTGCAAACTCACCTTACTCAATTGTGTGACGAAACCACTTGTAAAAACATAGAACAGCTGCTGCAGAATCCACATATCTTAAGGCAGACAAATGCGCAGGGATCCGGACAAAATTGTGGAATAAAATCTGCTCCACTGTAGAAAACATGAAAGTCCAAAATAATATATTACAATGCAGGTGGTTTATTTCAACAAGCTTTGAAGTGTTTTCTCATTTCTTCTGCAGGAAACCCCCTGATTAACCGACTATGCCTATTGTATGGCTCAGTGGCGGACCGTGACCCCAGGGGGCCCTGGTGCAGCCATGAGCCATGTTGAGGACCGGGGCAGGGGGGGGTTTGTGCTGGCGGTTGTCGGTGCGGGAGGGGGGATGCTGGCGGCCTGTGGTGAGGTGTTTGTGGCACCTCTCCTGCCTGCTGAGCCGCTGACGTTCCCGGGAGCCGGTGGGGCAGAGGAGAGGAGGGGCGGGATCAGGCAAGGGAAGCAGGAAACTTTCTGCTTCCCTTGCCGGACCCTCCTCTCCTCTAACATCGGGTTACGGGGGTCGGCTGGGGGCCCCTCTGCTGCCTTGAAGGGGCCCCCTGGCCAGTCAGGGCCCTGGTGCAGCTGAACCAGCTGCACCACAGTAGTTCCACCCCTGGTATGGCTATATAGCGTAACAAATTTTCAAAAAACAAGCACCAAAAACTATGACAAAGGATTAAAGATAGCGTGAGTGCATTGATAGTGAAATATAACCATATATAAAAGCAAAAATTAACTATGTTTATTAAGTATAGTAAAAGAAAAAGGAGCAAGAAAAGAAAAAAAAAGGGAAAAAAGAAAAAGAAAGCAAGAGGAAAAGAAAATGTGTTTGCAACTAAATGGACTAATTGGACAGAACTTGACTAGCGGTCCCTTATACAAGTGTATAGCGCAAGGCCACGCCAACTAGACGGTCATGCCCACTCCAAACACTTGAATTGAGTGATGCCATGCCCACTAGTCAGGTTCTAGCTGGGGACATGCATACCACATAACTGCCGTCCGTTCCTGGCTTAGAAACCACAAAACTTTGCAGCGCCCAAATCGGGCACTGGGAGGATTGATAAGGTCGTAGTCTCATCAAGTGACAGCCCACTTATCATTTTAGACTGGACAACTCCATTAAGCTTACAGAAAGCTTGTAAATGTTGGATGAGCTTATGCAATAGGGACTTCATGACCTAGACTAAGCTAAATGCAAGTCTTTGTTCAATGTCAGGGGAATAGGTATTCTCCTTATGCATATTAGTCCTGCATGCTAGCAGTCAGGAGACATATAACCGCAATGCTCCACAGGGAAATATGGAAATTGTCTCTTCAGGGACGAAGTAGATGAACTCTAGTGCCACCTGTTGAAAATAGCAATCCTAAAAGCCCAAATTGATGCATTAATGAGCCTTTCACTATGACTTAGGGTTCATGTCATATCAGATCCCCAATCTTCAGATGCTGCTTTTGCGGAGATTGCCCCTGATCATGGCAATGGCTATTCCCATATATGTCATAGCCTTTCATACAGCCATATCAGATCCCATACTTTGCACCGACGATCAATCACCCTGAAATGCAGCATCTGAAGATTGGATTTCTGATATGGCATGAATTCTAAATCATAATAAAGGGCTCATTAGAGAGTCAATTTTGAATTTTAGGATTGCTACATTAAATAGATGGCACTATAGTTCATCTACTTCATCCCTAAGGAGACAATTTGTAACAAAACATTAAAACTATCTTTCTTTTATTATGTAGGTCTCCAGACCCGATACACTATGGATTACACACGACCTTGAAGGTGTCCAATGGGATGAAACATTAGCAGCATGTGTCTATTAAATTTTAATTCGGATTGAGATTTGGGGAATTTATTGGATTAGTCAACATCTTAAAGGTGTTGGACACTACTTGGAAAACTCATTCTGATGAAAGGGTCTACTGCTGATTCCCATTACCATGAAGAAGTATACTTGGTGTTCAAAAATGTAGGGGTTATGTGTTATGTTATGTATGTGGTATGTGTCAAATTAGGCAAATGCAAAGATTTAAAGTTTATCATGAAAATTTTGGCCATGGCATCACAATGTCTTTTTTTTCCATCACGTGATGTTCACTCTCTCAGGTTAAGCGCTCTGATTGGCCACAGTATATGTCTTAACCATGTCCTCGAACCCCCAACAAACATCTCCTGACCAAGAAATGATATGTGCATTGGGGCAGCAGGGACACCTCAAAAAATCAGCATTCACATTTTTATGTACTGATTTTATCTATGTGATAGACTGACACTTATTTAATTTTAAAATTGGGGACTAAGACTCAGTTTTCCATATCCACTCGAATATTTAGCAATCTATCTACAGGGTGGGCCATTTATATGGATACACCTAAATAAAATGGGAATGATTGGTGATATCAACTTCGTCTTTGTAGCACAATAGTTTATCGGAGGGGGAAAACTTTTCCAGATGGGTGGTGACCATGGCGGCCATTTTGAAGTTGGCCATTTTGGATCCAACTTTATTTCTTTCAATAGGAAGAGGGTCATGTGACACATCAAACATATTGAGAGTTTCATAAGAAAAACAATGGTCTGCTTGGTTTTCACATAACTTTATTCTTTCATGAGTTATTTACAAGTTTATGACCACTTATAAAATGTGTTCAACGAGCTGCCCATTGTGTTGGATTGTCAATGCATCCCTCTTCTTCTACTCTTCACACACTGATAGCAACACAGCAGAAGAAATGCTACCACAGGCATCCAGTATCCGTTGTTTTAGATGCTGCACATCTCGTATCTTCACATAGACAATTGCCTTCAGATGACCCCAAAGATAAAGGTTTAAGAGGGTCAGATCGGGAGATCTTGGTGGCCATTCAACTGCCCCATTATGACCAATCCACTTTCCAGGAAAATGTTAATGTAGGAATGCTCAGACCTGACACCCATAATGTAGTGCACCATCTTGTTTGAAAAATTCAGAGAACGTGCCATCTTCAGTGCATAAAGAGGGCAACACATCATCATGTAGCAATTCCAGATATCCAGTCACATTGAGGTTTCCATTGATGAAGAATGGCCCCACTATCTTTGTAACCCATATACCACACCATACCATCAATTTTTGTGTTCCAACAGTCTTGGAGGGATCTATCCACTGTGGGTTACTGTCAGACTAATGGTGGTGGTTTTGTTTGTTAATTTCACCATTCACAAAAAAGTTTGCCTCATCACTGAACATAATGTTCTGTGTAAACTGAGGGTCCTGTTCCAATTTTTGTTTTGCCTATTCTGGAAATTCAGTGCGCCGATCTGGGTCATCGTCGTTGAGATGCTGAAGCAGCTGGATTTTATAAGGGTGCCATTTGTGAGTAGCTAATACCCGCTGAAGGGATGTTCAACTGATGCCACTCTCCAGTGACATGCGGCGAGTGCTCCGCTGTGGGCTCTTGCTGAATGAAGCTAGAACAGCCACTGATGTTTCTTCATTAGTGACAGTTTTCTTGAGTCCACATTTTGGCAAATCCAACACTGAACCTGTTTCACGAAATTTGGCAAGCAGTTTGCTAACTGTAGCATGGGAGATGGGTGGTCTTGTAGGGTGTCTTGCATTGAAATTTGCTGCAATGACCCAAGTACTGCGTTCACCAGACATCAACACAATTTCTATCTGCTCCTCACGTGTTAACCACTGTGACATGTCAATGGCTGTAAACAAAGAGAAACTTGTAAATAACTTATGAAAGAATAAAGTTACGTTAAAACCAAGCACACCATTGCTTTTCTTATCAAATTCTCAATAGGTTTGATGTGTCACATGATCCTCTTCCCATTGAAAAAAATAAAGTTCGATCCAAAATGTCCAACTAAAAAATGTCTGCCATGGTCACTCACCACCCATCTGGAAAAGTTTCCCTCCTCCCATGTACTAATGTGCCACAAACAGTAAGTTGATATCACCAACCATTCCTATTTTATTTAGGTGTATCCATATAAATGGCCCACCATGTATTTACTATTACAATTGGACTAATACTTCATTTATTCGCTAGTCTTTTGTTACGGCTGCAATTAGGAGTTTAATACTCCATTTATTTTATGTTGCCATATCCTGTATATACCACACGCCGTTTTTTATGCAATAAATGTTCCTGCCTACATGGCAACCTTTGTATTTTATCAATTGCCAGTAAATAATACTGTTATTTTTTATTTTTTAATGTATTCAAATAAAGCAGATTTTTTTACTGTACACAATATACTAATTTTAGTTTTTTTTACCTTTCAGAAATGTATACTGATTTCATATTCTCCAGACTAAACATACACTCTGATGCTTATAGCCAGTCAATGGCTATGCTCTGATATATTTATTTTGGAGCTGCTTTAACTTTAGGTTTATTTACACTGACTGACAGCACAATATGACCACCAATCAGTAACATTTTTACTGAACACAGAGGTTTCAATGCCTGTTTACACTAGTAGATCAAAGTAAATATTGTGCTATAGTTACTGTGAGTTCTGTTTACATAAGATGATGTGCCACCATGACCAATGATCTTCAATGCAGCATATAAGATGATTTGTTTCATTCATTGGCTGATCAACAGCCTGTTTACATGGCAAGATACCGTATTTTTCAATTTATCAGACTCACTGGATTAGAAAACATACCCAATTTTGGTGAGGAAAAGAGAAAAAAAAATAATTTTCAATGTTAAATGGGGTTTGTCTTATAATTCCAGTGTCCAGTTTACAATCAGTTTATATATCCCACATTCTGGTGTGTATATATCCCCCATCCTAGTATAGATGGCCCCCTATCCTGGAATATATATGCCACATCTTAGCATACATGGTCCCACATCCTGATATAAATGTCCCCCCATCCTGATGTGTGTATATATATAATAATATATATATATATTATGTGTGTGTACAGTCGTGGCCAAAAGTATTGACACCCCTGCAATTCTGTCAGATAATACTCAGTTTGTTCCTGAAAATGATTGCAATCACAAATTGTTTGGTATTATTATCTTCATTTAATTTGCCTTCAGTGTAAAAACACAAAAAGAATTGTCCTAAAGCCAAATTGGATATAATTCCACACCAAACATAAAAAAGGGGGTGGACAAAAGTATTGTCACTGTTAGAAAAATCATGTGATGCTTCTCTAGTTTGTGTAATTAACAGCACCTGTAACTTACCTGTGGCACCTAACAGGTGTTGGCAATAACTAAATCTCACTTGCAGCCAGTTGACATGGATTAAAGTTGATTCAACCTCTGTCCTGTGTCCTTGTGTGTACCACATTGAGCATGGAGAAAAGAAAGAAGACCAAAGAACTGTCTGAGGACTTGAGAAACCAAATTGTGAGGAAGCATGAGCAATCTCAAGGCTACAAGTCCATCTCCAAAGACCTGGATGTTCCTGTGTCTTCTGTGCGCAGTGTCATCAAGAAGTTTCAAGCCCATGGCATTGTGGCTAACCTCCCTAGATGTGGACGGAAAAGAAAAATTGACGAGAGATTTCATTGCAAGATTGTGAGGATGGTGGATAAAGAACCTTGACTAACATCCAAACAAGTTCAAGCTGTCCTGCAGTCCGAGGGTACAACAGTGTCAACCCGTACTATCCGTCGGTGTCTGAATGAAAAGAGACTGTATGGTAGGATACCCAGGAATACCCCACTTCTTACCTCGAGACATAAAAAAGCCAGGCTGGAGTTTCCCAAAACTTACCTGAGAAAGCCTACAATGTTTTGGAAGAATGTTTTCTGGTCAGATGAGACAAAAGTAGAGCTTTTTGGGCAAAGGCATCAACATAGAGTTTACAGGAGAAAAAAAGAGGCATTCAAAGCAAAGAACACGGTCCCTACAGTCAAACATGGTGGAGGTTCCCTGATGTTTTAGGGTTGCTTTGCTGCCTCTGGCACTGGACTGCTTGACTGTGTGCATGGCATTATGAAGTCTGAAGACTACCAACAAATTTTGCAGCATAATGTAGGGCCCAGTGTGAGAAAGCTGGGTCTCCCTCAGAGGTCATGGGTCTTCCAGCAGGATAATGACCCAAAACACACTTCAAAAATAACTAGAAAATGGTTTGAGAGAAAGCACTGGAGACTTCTAAGGTGGCCAGCAATGAGTCCAGACCTGAATCCCATAGAACACCGGTGGAGAGATCTAAAAAATGGCAGTTTGGAGAAGGCACCCTTCAAATATCAGGGACCTGGAGCAGTTTGCCAAAAAAGAATGGTCTAAAAATCCAGCAGAGCATTGTAAGAAACTCATTGATGGTTACCGGAAGCGGTTGATCGCAGTTATTTTGGCTAAAGGTTGTGCAACCAAGTATTAGACTGAGGGTGCCAATACTTTTGTCTGGCCCATTTGTGGAGTTTTGTGTGAACTGATCAATGTTTTTCTTTTTGCTTCATTCTCTTTTGTGTTTTTTCATTGATGAATCTGTGATTGCAATCATTTTCAGGAAGAAACTGAGTATCATCTGACAGAATTGCAGGGGTGTCAACACTTTTGGCCACAACTGTGTATATATATATATATATATATATATATATATATATATATATATCTTTTATATAATTGCGAATGGGTTTTTTGCCCCTTCTGAGTCCACTCGCACTGCGAGTCGGCGTGGTCATGTGGATACGCCCGAAGCATTGGCCGCGCAGCGGCCATTGCGAGCAGTTCTAAGGCGACTCGCTATGCCCGCGCAGCGGGCATGGCGAGTCGCCTTAGCAGCGCGAAGCATTGGCCGCGAAGCGGCTATTGCGAGTCAGAGACTCGCTCTTCTAGAATCCCGATGCATGTGCATCGGGCACCCAGCTAGTATATATATACAAATGTCGCAGCACTCCCTTGGAGATGTTCAAAGGTGTTTATTCCAGCTTGCAAAGGTACAAAATGGCAACGTTTCAGGCACCTACACCCTTAGTCCTGCAGGACTAAGGGCATGGGTGCCTGAAACATTGCCATTTTGTACCTTTGCAAGCTGGAATAAACACCTTTAAACATCTCCAAGGGAGTGCTCCGACATTAGTATGTATAATAATACGCATAAAGGACTGTGTGGGTCGCTTTGCACCCGGGATAACCAGCATATCTTGCTGCTCCTATCTTTGTACTGTATATATACTATGGGTCCAGAAGCAGCATCGTTTGCGAAACGGCATCGTTGTCCACCGGCCCTCCGTGGTCACCTCCCTGCACCCTGTCTATCCTTGAAAATCTGGATTAAAAGACCACCCTGCACATACCGGTGAGTGCTGTCTCTTTCTTCAAATCGCTGTATAACGTCCTGATGCTTTGGATGTGCACCGCCGGAGGGGAACCCGCCAGGGATGATATCCCGGAACATGATTGTTGATACCGCTTAGTTCCCTGAATTTTCTTTTTTCTGTATATATATATATATATATATATATATATATATATATATATATATATATATCCTCCATCCTGGTGTATATGTCCCCCATCCTTTGTACATGGCCCCCCCATTTTGGTATATATGTCCCCCATCCTTTATACATGGCCCCCCTCATCCTAGTATATATGTCTCCCATCCTTTTTACATGACTTCCCCATCCTGGTGTATATGTCTCACATTCTTTTTACAGGGCCCCCCTCCTGGTGTGTTTATATACCCATATATAAGCTCTTCCTCGGACCCACCATGGCTTACCGATGGGGTTTGCAGTGGTGGAGTAGGGGTGCCGGGGGCAGGTATCATGGATGCATGGAAGATGGAGGCTAAGCGGTGGGACAGGAGCTGCAGCAGGGGCTCATGGTGGGCGCCGCCCTATTCTGTGTGTCTATACATTCACAAAATGGTTACTGGTTGCTAGAGGTTAAGATTTCCATAAAATAGCAGCAGATGAAGATCCATGGCCAGTTTCTTGAAGTCTTAATCTCTTGCAACCACCAGTAACAACTTGTGAAAGAATAGACACACAGAATATGATGGTACCCACAACAACCCTTCACCGCAGCTCCGGTCCTGCCGCTCAGCCTCCATCCTCCATGTACCCATGATACCTGCACCCGACACCCCCACTCCACCAACACAACCCCCACCTCAGTAAGATTTTTTTTCGATTCAGATTGTAAGACTCACCACCTTTTTCCCACTATTTCCCCTCTATCCTGGTATATATATATTTCCCATCTTAGTGTACATGGTCCCACATCCTGGTATATATGTTCCCCCATCCTGGTGTATATATATGTATCCTAAATCCTGGTTTATATGTCCCTCATCATTTAAACATGGCCCCCATCCAGGTATATATGTCCCCCATCCTTTATACGGCCCTCCCATCCTGGTGTATATGTCCCCCATCCTTTGTGCATGACCCCCCATCCTGTTGTGTTTATATACACATAAATATATATATCCTCCCACTGGACCTATTTGGGGGGAAAAGTGCATCTTAGGCCATGTTCACACATCTCCGCTGCTAGTATTTAGCGGGTCTCCACTAAATACTTAGCTTCTTTCAGTGAAGTGGAGATGCGTGAGCGCTGCCGCTTCCTGGTGACGCAGCCCCTGGTTACCCGATGTTGATCGTGGTAACCACTTCACACACAAGGCTGCCTAGTGTCCGCTTTCCCAGAGCGGACAATTAAACGCTACTAGCAGCATTTCCCTGTCCGCTCTTGGAAAGCGGACACTAGGCAGCCTTGTGTGTGAAGTGGTTACCACGATCAACATCGGGTAACCAGGGGCTACATCACCAGGAAGCGGCAGCGCTCACACATCTCCACTTCACTGAATAAGCTAAGTATTTAGCGGAGACCCGCTAAATACTAGCAGCGGAGATGTGTGAACATGGCCTTATAATCCAAAAAATACAGTAATCATCATGAAACAATTGTTTTTAACAATGTTTGTTCACAATTATTGTGCAGTGTAAATGCCACTTAAAATACATATAACGATTTAATTCTAGTCTCATATGGTTAGATTCTTGTACTTATTCAATCTTTCTGCTTTCCGAACAGCTGTTCACTTGGTGCCTGGTATGTCAGATCAGATTCCACTATAGTGTAATGAAATCAGTGTTACTTATATCACCGATCATTATTTTTGAGGTATGTTTGATTAGTGCATGCTTTTCTCTTCTCAAAACTATGCTCATTTATGTGTGCAATCCCCAGTCATTTAACATCATATGATTGACAAATGAATACCCACGCACTGTCTAGGATGTAGTTTTGCCATGAAAGTCCCAGCATCTGGATTAATAGAAATGAAGTGTAAATTGACCGTACTGTATACTCAATTTCTGATAACACATTTGAAAGATTATTTATTTAACCCCTATTATGAATTGAACCACAATGGAAATCAGTATGACCTGAGCCTGGTTTCAGCATTATTTATACAAAATGACAAACTGTCATAATTCTTGATTTTTGTAAAGAAGAAAATTAAGATAATGAAGAAAAAGTAGTCTTCAATGAACCTATGATGAGACAAAATAATTTGATTTTGTTACTACAATAAAGAGGACCTGTCACACCCTGTTGCATGGCAATCTAAATGCACCACTGAATGTAGCGTGTCAGCTGCATTCAGGGAAGGGGTCCCCCATGGCTCCAGCCCCCCTGTACCCTGAGAAATAGACTTTATAAAGTGTACATATAATGAGTCCAGAGGCACTTACTGAGTGATGAGTCATCACTGTTGTATGGTGTCCTCCCCACCTGCAGCCTTCTGTGTGCCACCTCCAGCCCCCTCAGTGTCGCCTCCTTTATTTGTCTCCCCTCCTTGCCTGCTCCATGCTGCTCTGCTTTTGAACTCAAGCAGATGCAGACAAAGCAATGGGCTGGACCAGGTCCAAGCATTTGACACACCTCCTGCCGTTAATGTCAGAGTCAGAGCCCACCCTGCTCCAGCTTATGTATGTACAGCTGGACGGGTTCCTGCACTGACATCATGGGCAGGAGGCATGTCAAATGCCAGGACCCGGTCCCGCCCATTGCTTTCTCTGCATCTGCTTGAGTTCAAAAGCAGAGCAGCATGCGGCAGGCGAGGAGGGAAGACAATAAAGGAGGCGAGACTAAAGGGGCTGGAGATGGCACACAGAAGGCTGGAGGCGGGGAGGACACCAGCAATAATGATGACTCATCACTCAGTAAGTCCCTCACTATATGTATACACTTTATAAAGTCTATTTCTCAGGGTACAGGGGGGCTGGAGCCATGGGGGACCTCTTCCCTGAATGCAGCTGATACACTACATTCAGTGGTGCATTTAGATTGCCATGCACCATAGGAGTGACAGGTCCTCTTTAAGTACATAGGTCTGAAAAAGAGAAAAACTAAAACTAAAATCACAATATTTAATAACGAATAGACCAGAAAAAAGATTATATCTATAAATGACAAAAAGTCTCGCAATTCCACTCTTCACTTGAGTCAGCACATTCATGTGTCAGTCCTTCATTGTTTTACCTTTGGGTCTTTAAAAGGATTTGTCATTTTTATATCACTTTTTCATCAGTTCAGTCAATTTTCTGTCTTTCTTTGAAGCATATAATTTGTGGTCAGTCTCCAAAAGGTACAGTAAATTATTTGCTGGTAAGATATTGCGAGTCTCTTATATAGAAGTAGATCAATTCTAGTTTATTTAGATAGGAGCCTCCAGATTTCTATTTGGCTGGTCCGGTACTGAATGACTTTGTCCTTCGCATCCAGCAATTATCCAGCCGACTGTAGTTTTGTTTCTGTATGATAGATATTTCATTCTTATACTCACATTTCCCAAACTTTTAACCATTTCAGCAGCAAACCTGAGAGACATGGTTACCCACTTTTAAAAAGTGAAATGTCTGTAATGAAAACAAATCTTGGAAATTATTTTAATTTCAGAGCCTGTAGCTGGAGGGGAGAAGGAAATTGGGTAGTGAGAGCTAATTAATTAATTAGTTGATAGTGGTAAAATGCTAGCAGGAGCCTACAGAGAAATTACGTAAACCAAAATGCGTTGCTAATGTATTTAGTTTGGGGGATAGTATTTGTCACATTTAATCTGCAGGTCTAATCCTTTTAATGGAATATATTTTAGAAAAATCTTGACTTGTGTAAATATAACGTGATTTTAGGATTTTTAAGTTTATTTGTATTTTAAGATATTTTTCCCATTTATGATATTTATATTATTGCATTGTGATAATCGCTTCAATATATCTTTTCTTAGTAAGTTTTAGTATTTGAATGTTTCTGAAACAGAACAACTTTTGTGTGGATTGTTCCGATTGCAGTTATTTGGCTGTGATGACTTTCTTCTTAAGGTACCTTTACACGCCGCCACTGAGGTGTAGCAACTGCCTGGCAATCGGGATGTTTATCACGGTTGCCTTGAAATTGCTACGAAGTTGCGGCGTGTAATTTGGGAAAGTGATCGGGTTTTTTCGCAGTTGCTTCGGGTAGCGGTTTCTGAGCCGTGTTCTAAAATCCGAGGCAACCTAAAGGGTGAAAAACCCTGGTAGTGGCGTGTAAACGGGCGATAGGGATGGAATCTGCGTCACCTAGTGATTTCGCCGGGGCGTGCCACAGCGTGTTTGTTACCGCGCCCCATCAGCGATGATTGGTGGGGGCTACTGTGTAACCATCGGCTGTCCCTTCACACAGCGCCATATTTGAAGAGCTGACCATTCACACTACACAATTGCAATATCGTCATGAATTAGCCAGCCTTCTTGCGCAGGCTGGCCAATCATGACGCTATTGCGTTGTCCAATCAGCGTGTTAGTGTCACGGAATACACGAGTCTGTCACACCTATGTTTTAGAGCCGCAAAACATGTACACCCACATTCCCCTGCTGATTGCGGCGTGTAAAGCGGTGTCGGGATTCAACCGGATGTTTCCCGCAGGATCTGTTGGAACTTCCGGGGAACCATGTTCCCTTAGGTTGAGGGCGCAATTGTGACGTGTACATGCGGAATCAGCAAACATTAGCAACCGTTAAAAAACCTGCACGCGCACGTACTGTTGATACCGATTGCCAGTGATAGTTGCGGCGTGTAAAGGTACCTTTACTGATTCTCTGAAAACAATGAATGACTCCTTGCCATCCACTCAAGATTTTTCTTTCTCCGTGCTCCTTTGTCCTTGCCTAAAGCTTAAATTCATGTGCAAAATACTTATTTAGCAGGGGCCATCTGATGAGTTATAAATGATTAGACATGTTGTTGGAATTGTCTCTATAATTGTTGGTTTGTTTTGTCTACACACAATGGATGGCATTGAGTAGTTAGACAATTACAACGGTAAAAACTTTAATAAATTGCATGTCCTTAAAGGGAACCAACCACCTCAGATCACCCTAATACACAGTTAGTACATGTCCCTGCCCCTAAGGATACCTTTCCAGCACTGTTTTTGTGTAAAATCTTGCATTAGTATAACTGATATAAAGAGTTTATAAACTTACTAACCTGGAGACATCTGGGCGTATCCCTCCTTCTGTTATACTTCAGGGCTGTGCATTGCATGTCTGTGCTCCCCCTCCCTCCGTGCCTGCTGCCCTGCCCTGATGGGCGTGATCGTTATCTCCTCTGCACAGAGGGAGGGGGAGCACAGACATGCAATGCACAGCCCTGAAGTATAACAGAAGGGGGGATACGCCCAGATGTCTCCAGGCTAGTAAGTTTATAAACTCTTTATATCAGTTATACTAATGCAAGATTTTACACAAAAACAGTGCTGGAAAGGTATCCTTAGGGTGCAGGGACATGTACTAACTGTGTATTAGGGTGATCTGAGGTGGTTGGTTCCCTTTAAATATTCTTTAATCATCAAACATAATTATTAAACTGTTTTTTTATTTGCCAAGAATATGTATGTCTTGCATGATTGTCATAGCCACTCTGGCACCAACCACTATTCAATTCTTGCCAGGACAATAGTTTAGTGACTTTGTCCAACTGACTCTGTACAAGCAAGCCATACAAACTTTAACCCCTGCAATAATTAATGTGTCATGTCATCTGTCAATATGTTCCTTAAGTTGGTGACTACCCAAAAGTTGACCAATAACACTGGTCAACAGCATTTTTGGTGCCAAAGATATTTCATTGAATTTAGGGTAACTTTGGGGTGCTGATTCTGAATATGTCATCAGTTTTGCCAGATTGGCTCAAGTTTTTGAGATTTTTCGTAAAATGTGTAACAAAAAAGACGTTTTTTTGCTACTTTTTTAACGAAGTCTGTTATGTTTCTTCTATGTTTTGGCAGTGTATATTCAGCACAAATGTAACAGAATGAGTCTGGATCGTTAAGACAACTTCTTCTTGATGAGTTCATGCTTTTCACTGGACAACAGACAACAACATAAAGTTAGTGCCAAAAACCAAGCTATGAACAAACTTTTAGAACACTAATTAACACAAAACTATATTGAGAACTGCTCAGTTCAAGTACTAATCCAAAGAAATTAATGAGATGATGCGTCGCATTTACGAACAAGTGCTATAAATAAGATACCAAAAATCTCAAAAACTTGAGCCAATCTGGCAAAACTGATAGCATATTCAGAATCAGCACCCCAAAAATACCCCAAATTCATTAAAATATTTTGGGCACCAGAAAAAAAAATTTTTTTTGTTGACCTGTGTAATTGGTCATTACTTTTGTTATTTCCTAAGGAGCTTTAAAGGGAACCTGTCAGATCCTTTATGCCCCCCCAGCTATCACTGTGTGTAGCTGTAGCTTCATAGTACTATTCTAATCATCCCTGTCTGAGCTAAAAACTGTAATGTTAAGGTCACAAAAAAAGCATTTACACACTTACATTTTCTTATGTAAATGAGGCAGTCAGACTACACCTTGGAGAATATAATCTTTCTGGCAGGTTAATAGTTAACATTTCAACCGAATTTCAGAAGATGCTGCAGGACCTGTGTGATGTCACAAACATGTCACTGCTTCAATCACATAAGAAAATGTAAGTGTATAAATGCTTTTTTTCACCTATAACATTACACAATGAGTTCAGACAGGGATGATTAGAATAGTATTATGAAGCTGCAGGTGCAGACATTGACAGCTGGGGGCATAAACCACCTGACATGTTCCTTTTAAGGTATGTGTGCACACTGAGTATTTGGTGCAGACATTTTCTACAGCAAAACTGCATTGTTCTGCCAAGAAAACACATTTTTAGTGCATTTTTGGTGCAGATTGTTGACTTGCGTTTTTTTTTAGCATAGTCAATAGCTGGGAGGGCTACAAAATACAGCAAATAATTAACAAACTAGTTATTTTGTCATGGCCACAATCTGCACCTAAACTGGAATGAAAAAGTAAGCATCATGTGCACAACACTTCAGAATCCTCATGGACTTTGCTGGGGTAAGGATAGGCATGCAGGTTTGTCACGAAAGGTGACATAAAAATGCTGCAAAAATGCATAAAACAAAACACAGTCAGCGTAATACCCTTAGGCTTCAGTGTATATACAAGTATATGAATCAATATCTGTTTTTGGGGGTACAACAATGCAGGTCATCTTCCATCCAATATGGTAAGCTCAGTTAGGTGTTTAGTATCTGGAAGTTATAACATGCACATATTCTCACAATCTGTACTTTAACAAAATTGGATTAGCCTCAGCATAACCTATTCGGTTCACCTGGTCCAACTTCTTCCTGGGTC
Organism: Allobates femoralis; assembly: GCA_033576535.1. Lineage (NCBI taxonomy): Eukaryota > Metazoa > Chordata > Amphibia > Anura > Aromobatidae > Allobates > Allobates femoralis. Next base: position 734,493,739 of record JARQOC010000003.1, read on the forward strand.
TCAAACCAAACGCTGCAGGCAGCGTTTCCTGTGGGTTGCTGAAATGCGGTCGTCCTGGAGCTCTGTGTGTGGCTGCAACTAAGGTAAACCACGGGTTTCTATGGGGCCCTGTTTCCAGGCAGCGCTTGCCATTAACGCTGTCCGATTTTAGCGCTGCCTGAAAACGTGGGTCCCAGCCCAAGTCTGACCCCAGCCTAATATCTATGTAAAAATGTTATACTCTAAAAGTACAACATACCAACTATGGAATGATCTACGAGCAACTTGTCGTGTTTGGGTAGCCCTTAAGTACCTAAACAAGGGAATTCCCCCACAAGTGACCAAATTCTGGAAACTAGACCCCTCCAAAGAATTTAACTATATTTGTAGTGAGCACATGAAACCTATTTGTGCTTCACAGAATTTTAGAATGGAGACACGAAAATATAAACTTCTTTTTTTTTAAATTTCCTACAAAAATGTGTTTTTTAGTGACAAATATTTTAATTTTCCCAAGGATAGCAGGAGATATTGGGCCCAAAAATTTGTTCTGCAATTTCTCCTGAGTACACTGATATCCCATATGTGGTGGAAAATCACTGTTTTGGTGCATGACAGAGCTCAATAGAGGAAAGATTCGATTTTTGGATCACAGATTTTTCTAAATTAGTTTGCAGACTTTCTTTGCATAACCCCTAAGTACTATGATAACAGACACTCGCTCAAGTGACCAAATTTTGAGAATGACACCCTTCTGAGAGTTCATCCAGGAGTATAATGGCAATTTTATCTTTGAACTTTTTGAAGTTCGAATTCTGTTCTCCGAATGGGCTATGTTTGCTGAATATATTGGAGAACAGTTCGGCAAACTTCCGAACACCATTCAAATCAATGCGAGGCAAAATCAAAGGTTTAGAAAACACCTTCAAAGTGGCACAAAAGCTGCCAAACACAGCTCAAACTGTTTTACAGTGAAACCCCACTGTTTGGCACAGACTTTATCTTACCATACTTTTACTTACTAAGCTTCATCGCTGCTGGCACCATGATTCCATGCCTACTCATGAACCTCAGACATTTTCATGACTTCCCTGAGGTTGTCTCAGGTTACAAAGTGGGTATCTCACAGCAGGAGTCCCGCTAATAACCACAGTGGCATCAGTGCTCGTAACACTAGCTATTTCATGAGAACCTCGATATTGCGTGAGATATAGCAGATATATGTCGCTGTAATTGTGAGACAGTGCATGTGAGGAGCAGTGGTATCAAGTGTGCAGTGCAGATGAAACTTGCAGGATAGCCTGGGTGACCCTTTGAGTCTGATCTGCAGTAATGCTTGTGATGGCACCACTCTAACCAGTGCCTGCATGCCTGCTCTTACAGTTAGGATGCTTTCTGTGAACGTGACCCCACCATATTGTTGTAAGGCCCCATGCCAACAGTACATTGTTTCATGTTTCATTGCAAGCAGATTTTGAGAATCTGCACCAAAATCTGCATGTTTATGTTGAAGCCAGCAAAGTCTATGAGCATTCAGAAGTGCTGTGCCAACATGTTTTTTTTTTATTTTTGCAGACTAGCTATAGAGCTCGGCGTTGCCCAGGCATAGTAACTAACTATGCTTAGTTATAGCAAAATAGAATGATTATTTTGCCCATAAAAACATTTCACATCATATATTATTATTGTTATTATTATTATTATTATTATTATTATTATTATTATTGCGCCATTTATTCCATGGCGCTTTATATGTGAAAAGGGGCATACATACACAAGTACAATAAACATGAGCAATACAAGGCACATATAAGTACAGAAGGAGAGATGACCCTGACCACGAGGGTCCATAATCTAGAAGGGATAGGTGAGGATACACTAGTAGAGGGTAGAGCTGATCGTACAGTGATTTAGTGAGGATCACTGCAGGTTGTAGGTTTGTTGGAAGAGGTGGGTCTTCAGGTTCCTTTTAAAGGTTTCCACAGTGGGCGAGAGACTGATGTGTTTGGGCAGAAAGTTCCAGAGTATGGGAGAAGCGCGTGAAAAATCTTGTATGCAGTTATGGCAAGAAGAGATAAGAGGGGAGGAGAGAAGGAGATCTTGAGAGGATCACAGGTTTCATGTAGGTAAGTACCGGAAGACCACGTCACAGATATATGGAGGAGACAGGTTGTTGATGGCTTTGTATGTCATATTTAGAGTTTTGAACTGGAATCTGTGGGCAATTTGAAGCCAGTGAAGGGTTTGGCAGAGAGGAAAGGCTAGGGAATAACAGAGAGACAGGTAGAATTGTCAGGCAGCAGTGTTTTGGATAGATTGGAGTAGTGCAAGAGTTCTAGAGTGGAGGCCAGAGAGTAGGAGGTTCCAATAGCAAAGGTGGGAGATGATGAGGACATGCATGAGTGTTTTTGAAGTTTCTTGGTCAAGGAATGTACAGAACTGGGAAATATTTTTGAGTTGGGGTCGACAGGAGGTGGCAAGGGCTTGGATTTGTGGCTTGAAAGAGAGGGCTGAGTTGATGATTGCCCTGATGCACTGAGCATGTGGGACTGCAGAAAGTGAGCAGCTATTGACTTTGATGAGTAGGTCATGTGGAGGAGTAGAGGAAGATGGGGGAAAGATGATGAATTCTGTTTTGCCCATCTTCAGTTGTAGAAAACGAGCAGAAAAGAAAGATGAAATAGTAGACAGACATATATTCAACACTACAGATTTGCAACACTAAATAATTACACAAGTAATGTATAGTATTCTATTTGTAACTCATTCAAGAGCCTTTTGATAAACAACATTATTGGTTTTCTTGGTTGTCATATGGGGCATTAGTTCTTTAGGACACACAAGAATGATCAAGCAGTGACATGACATGGAATTTTATAAGCTATTCTTCTACATTCTATTGTGACATCACAATAAAGGGGTGAGGTTAACTGGAGGGGGTGGAGACATATGCATCCAGGCAGAGGTGTATTGTGAAGGGGGCTGAGCCATATGCATGAAGAGGTGGGGCTATAAAGGAGCATAGCTATGAAGGGTGTGCGGCTATGTGGAGAGGTGTGGTATGAAGGGGGTGGGGCAATGTGGAGGTGGCATACCTATATGTAGGAGGGAGAGCCATGAAGAGACAGGGCTATGTGGAAGGGATGGAGCTACAAAGGGGCAGGGCTATGTGAAGGGGGTTGGGCTACACATACACACACATAGATACACTCAGCTTTATATATTAAATTAGCTGCAGATTTGCAGCACATTGCTGTGCCAATGTGTTCTTTTCCATTCAGATTTGATGCAGATTTTGAGGCAGAAAAAAAACCTGAACCACATGTTCAAGAAAGAAAAAGCAGCATGGGTACAGCACTTATGACCTGTTATAGACTTTTGCTGGCCTCAGGATAGACATGCAGATGTTGATTCTAAACACCAAAAACAAAACGAAATAGCGATAAGCCCAGTTCCCTGTTGACCTTACACCGGTTGCAGTATTTGAAATAGACATGTCAATATTTATATACAAGTTGATTATTTGGTTTTTGATGCAGATGTTGATGCAGAATTTCAAAATCTGCATCAAAAGAAACATTAAACAACGCACTGTGTGCACAGAGCCAAAGCGTATGCAAGGAGAATTGCAGTTGTAGTGAAAGGGCTTGAGGCTACTTCCACAGAGATTTCTAGGGCAAGGGTTTCCAACTGCAATCCTCAAAGTCTATAAACAGTATAAGTTTTCAGGATTTCATTAGCATTGCACAGGTACTAATTTCATCACCTGCAGAGTTGATGATTCCAGCACCAAGGTAAATCCTTAACACATGCACTATTTTTGGGCCTTAACTGCATTTGGTCAGCCCTGTTCTACAGAAGAGTGTTTAGTGCCTTTCATTTTCCTACTTCAGACCGTCAGGCCTGCAGGTTGTTTGCCAGCTTGTTTGCCAGTCTCTGCAGAGCAGTATCAAAGCATCCCTTGGAATAAACAATCCAGCACACAAGGAATAAAGTTAAAAAAAAACTTTCCTATAAAATGCTCATACACACATATATGAATATACACAGTATACATTAGGAATGTCCCACAGGGATCAGAAGACTTTATTAAAATGGTACAAAGTTCATTAAGAGCTTTGCGTTGTAGCCCAAAGGCTAAGGGCTGCATGCATGCCCACTAATCCAACAGGGGGAAGTGCAATTGCCACTAAACTTGGGAAGGGGAAAAATAAAATAAAAAAAAACAGCCCTCATTTTTCAAAAAAAGTCAATAAAAATATAAAACAGTCTTTATGACAAAATGCCAACTAAGGGACAGGTCAGTGACCCAACAACCATGCCTTTTTTAGGTCAGTCCTCTCTTTAATCAGAGTAAAATTAATTTAGTAGTGTTTTAAATGCTGCTCAGGATGAAAGTCTCTGTTCCTCATGGTACTCTGCTGTTGGACGATCTCGGGGATTGCAGGAGCCACTTCACCAGGGTCATTCTTTACGAACACCTGCTCCGAGCACACCCAATAATGGCCACTGCTGGAGAAGATGATAGAGGAATTAGGAGAAAACCACCCATTCTAGGACAGACAGTAGTAACTTCGGCAACACCGACAGGCCCTTTAGAATCATTTGCCCCTGTGGGTTTGAGTTCAGCTGGCTGACTAACCAGGAGAGGCCTGGCCTCCACCCAATGCCACAATCTCTCCAGGTCTGGCTCCTGCTGCCTCTACTCAAAGTTGTCAGCGGTGGCCACTGGACTTTTGCCAACCGTGAACCGTGAACCCCCCTTTATGAAGGTGACCACCTCCCTGACAAAGATTGTGCAGAGTCTTTTGGGAAGATTGTCATGCAGCAGAGTGGACTGGTTGATGTAGCACTGATGCCCAGTAGCTCATTCAGCTAGGAAGTCAAACTCCCTATCCTGGAAGAATGCCACCACCTTGCCTCAGTTACATTGGTCGTTGAAGTGATTGACCTTAGGCCCATAAAACCACTATCAGGCGATGGCATCTGTGAGCCCAATCTCCTCAAGAAAGAGGCAGGACAGGGTGGTTCATGCCATACTGGATAGTTGCTTGGAGGGGTTAGGGATCCCCACATAACATTCTCCCAGTCGAAGGCATCTGGTGGAGGTGCTACACATGGCTGAGAAACAGGGCCTTCTGCCTATTTTGCCTCTTCCTCTTCATCATACTCCTTGACCTCCTCATCATCCTCATCATGCTCTTGGTTCTGGTGGATTTGCTGATTCAGTAGCTGCAGCACTGGCTGCAGATGTAATACATTCAGGCATGAACAAAATGAAGTGCCAGGGATGCTGCAACATCCTCTGGAGTCTGACATCTGGTGATTCCAGCTGGCATGGTGAGCTCCTAAGATCCTGCTCTGGAAATAAACCCAGTGCTGTGGAGTACCAGGTCGCATATATTTTCATGTCCTGTTCCTCACTCTGGGTTGGTGAGGAAGATGACATCCTCCAGAGCAGGCATATCTTGTGGGGAATCCCTAGCCAAACTGCGTACTGCAGGCACATATTAGCAAACAATAAATGTAGCAGAGTATAGCTGCTCTGTACTGCACTGCTAAGATGGCGGCAAGATCTGCAGTGATGCCTCTTTGCTTTGCCTAGGAGCCCGCCTCTTCCAGTGCCAGGACACAAACAATTGTTGCCTTGCTCCTCATTAACCCCTCCATGGGGTGGTCTGCAGAAAGCACCTGACTTACAAATCCCATTCTCCATGCCACAGGTAACACCTGGGCTTGTGGTTGGATGGAGTGATTATTGAAGCCTCATTTATTTGGAGGAGAAATAATGAAAACTAATAGCTTTATTCAGCTCAACACACCAAGTCATCTGGAATGCTGAATAAGGCTAGTAGGCAGTAATGCAAGGACAAGTTCAATATTAAGTCTCAGAGTCGGAGTCGTCTCGGAGTCGACTATGTCTAGCCAGGTACAGCTAAGCAGCTGGGGGCTGGAATCCGCAGCGCAGGGATGCCCAAGCTTTCTGGGCACCCCCCGCTGCAAATTGCAGCCCGCAGCCGCCCCAGAAGATGGCGCGTTCATTGAAGCGCCATCCTCTGGCGCTGAACCCCGCTCTTCCAGCGGCCCTGGTGGCGGTGGCACGCTGGGTAATAGAGGTTAGGGCCAGCTTTGTATTATCAGCTGGCCCTAAGCCCGAAATGTATGGCGGTCACGCCAATATTAGACATGACCGCCATGAATTTCTATTAAATTGTTTTAAAAAAACACAACACAGAGAAATTTTTTTATTAGAAATAAAAAAAAAAGCCATTAGGGACTCCATCTTTAATTAAAAAAATCCTCTTCCGTCCGACGCAGTCCAAAACGCGATGACCTCTCTGCTACATCCCCTGTGTATAGATATAGATGTCTATGCACAGGGAATGAGAAGACTGAGAACAATCTCAGCACTGCTACATCATCTCTGTGCACAGACATTCATGTCTGTACACAGGGAATGAGCAGACTGAGAACAATCTCAGCACTGCTACATCAGGCAGCAGGCGGGCTCTAGGACCCTGGAGCTGCACAGAGCAGACAGGACTCTTCTCTTATCTGTGTGAGTTTCCCAGCCAGCGATTACTTACAAAGTAAACGAGTCCAATGCAAATAAATGACAAAACTAGGATTGCTTCAGGCTGAAGCTTCCGAGACACATCTGCGATTTGTAAATCTCACACTACTCGCTATTACTCGCTTCCCCATTCATTAACATTGGACTCTCTAGACTCGCAACGAGTAGCGAGTCCTGGGCTCGGACTCGCTAGAGTCAAGCAATTCCGAGTAATTTAGGATTCGCCCATCACTAATGGCATGGTGAGGAGTGGGGGGAGTGCTGCTGGTCCCTGGCGCGGCCCGGGGGGGGGTGCTGCTGGTCCCCGGCGCGGCCGTTAGTGCGGCCCTGGGGGGGATGCTGCTAGCAGCCGCCGTTTTTTGCAGCGGCTCTCCTACCTGGTGAGCCGCGCTGTTGTCTCAGCACTCCTAGGAGACGGAGGGGCAGAGGAGAGGAGGGGCGGGATCAGACAAGGGAAGCATGAAGCTTTCTGCTTCCCTTGCCTGACCGTCCTCTCCTCTGGCAACGGCTATCGGGGGTCGGCTAGGGGGCCCCCGCAGGCTTGAAGGAGCCCCCTAGCCGGTCAGGGCCCTGGTGCAGCTGCACAGGCTGCACCACGGTAGTTCCGCCCCTGGTTTGCACTCCCAAAAAAATAGTTAAAAAAATAAAAATAATAAATAATAAAAAAATATATACCAAAAAATGTAAAAAAAAATATTAAGCTCTCTTAAATGGATGTTTAAGGACATTGTAAGCTTCCTAGACTCTGACAAAACTAGGATTGCCATTGACTTGCATTGGACTCGTTACTGTGCAAGTAATCCCAGGGAAACTCGCACAGTAAGGAGTCCAGCTGTCTGCTCTGTGTCTGCTCTCAGCCTGCAGGCTGCCGCAGCTCCAGGGTCCTAGAGCCCACCTGCTCTCCCTGTGCACAGCTTTCTGGGCTCCCCCCGCTGCAAATTGCAGCCCGCAGCCGCCCCAGAAGATGGCGCGTTCATTGAAGCGCCATCCTCTGGCGCTGAACCCCGCTCTTCCAGCGGCCCTGGTGGCAGTGGCACGCAGGGTAATAAAGGGGTTAATACCAGCTTTGTTATACAAGCTGGTATTAAGCCCGAGATTCTTAATGTCAGGCCAGGTTTGACCCGGCCACTAAGAATCTCCAATAAAAGGTTAAAAAAAACACAACACAGAGAAAAAATGTTATTAGAAATAAAAAAAAAAAACCATTAGGGACTCCATCTTTAATTAAAAAAATCCTCTTCCGTCTAACATAGTCTAAAAAGCGATGTCCTCTCTGCTACATCCCCTGTGCATAG
>JARQOC010000003.1:734516478-734642053 GCA_033576535.1 Allobates femoralis
TTCCTTTGGCACGCGCTTCTGATTTGGCAGCACACTCAAAATAATAGTTCAAATTTACATGATGTTAGCAAGCGTCTTCTCCTCGTAAAGGAACATCTACATCAAGAAAACGGGTTTGTATCAAGCAGACTTTATTTCGTTCCCTGCAGAACATTGCTGAAAATTTGCAAAGTAATTTAATTTGGCGTTTTCAAAAAATATCTCCTTTATATTGCGAGCCATTCTTCACTTCCACATAAAGCTTGATTTTTATCATCATTTCACGGTTTTACTCTTTTAAAGGGTTGCTTTTCAACTGTGTGTTTTCATTTTGGGCATTTATGGCATATCAATAGGATAGTCCATATGGACTGATGGATGGAGGACTCTCTGCTGTCAACCATTTTTATGTCACTTGCCAATTTTAAAATCTCCCAAACAAATGAATAAAGCAGTCCATGGATAGTCACTTCTCAATCAGGGTTGCCAACAGTCCAGAAATTAATGGAAAGTCCACAAAAATGGGGCACTCTTTATGTCTGTCCGTAAGAAAAAATTGCTGCGTCCATGACTATTTGAAATCTTGAGAAGCTCATATGCTGTAGTTAATAATTATTATGACTATAACTATTATCCAGTTTACAGTGAATACAGAATATCTCTTTACATCAGAATTATCATGTTATTTATCATTGATATTCTGAACTCATTAACAACCGCTGAAACGTATAAAAGCGATGGTTATTAAGGAGCCTTATTCCCCTCATCACATTTTTAAAACAGTGAGTATAAATATGTGAAAGTGCCCCTATGGCTGATATTCCTGCCGGTGACAACTGTACATGACATCTGAAACCTTCGGGCATCAGCCCTGATTAGTTTTTGTACTGAGCACTGATCAGGACCGATTCATCCCTTATATTCCACTGTCAATCAGAACAGCGGTAACTAAGTGGTAAGAAAAGAGATCGGCAGGATCGGATCCCTACGATCATTTCTATGGTATCCTGAGATCATCTTATGACTCCAAGATATGGTGGCCTGTCAGATTCTGCTATGAGCAGGGTCTGACAGGCTGTGTACAGCAACACATTAGTTCAGTGAGTCTCTCACTGACACATGTACAGCGGTGCATGAGACCAGTGATCAAAATAAAAAATATTAATGTCTCACAGTGGGACTAAGTAAAAAAATGTAAAAAAAAGTTTCCAAAACGGGGTCAGTTAGGGGGTTTCAACTCTTTAGGCACCTTTAGGTGCTCTACACATGCGACATGGTGTCCACTATTTTTTTTGGGCAAATTTGTTTTAGGGTGTGTTCACACACTACATATTTGCAAAGTATTTACTTTACAAACCAGGAGTGGGTGATTAAATACAGAAGTGGAGCACTTGTTTCTATTATACTTTTCCTCTTATTGTTCCACTCCTTGTTTGTTATGAGCTCACGCGTAAAAAAATGCAGCATATACGCAGCAAATACGCAACGTGTGAAAGCACCCTTACAAAATTCAAATGGTGCTCCTTCCCTTCTGAGTAGAGATCGGTAAACTCGCTAATGTCCAGGTTTGGAGGATGTGGCCCGACTTTTTTTTAAAGCCTGGGTTTGGGACAAGACTTGACCTGAACTTGAGCTTGAACCCTGAACCTGGAAGTGATTAAACAGCAACATTATACTTACCGAGTAATGTATGCTTGTACTTCTGGGCTACTCATTAACTTCCTGATTTACGTCGGTGACACCTGAGTTCACTGACTGCCGCACAGAGCTCTCAGTGACTCAGTAAATGATGTCATCCCCGTGGCAGTTAGTGTGATTGCAGAGATTGCAGTGATAGGACTCTTGTTCCATTGCTGCAGTCTCTGGATGTAGCAGAGCCAGGATCATGTGCTTTGCTGGATATTGCTGTGAATTACCGTTGAAGGATATGTTTTGGGTTAATAAATGGAAAAATGAGGGTTGTCTGTGTGTTTTATATCAAATAAAGGATTGACAATGTGCAGGTCTCATAGAAGCCTTACCATTATTAATCTAATCAATACTCAGCTGTCATTAACCTCTTCTATCAGCCTGTTGCCACTGCACCAGGGTATCAGGAAGAGGTGGGTAATGTGCCAGGAATTGGCACTTCCAATAAATGCACCAATTTTGTGGGTGGCTGTGAGCTGCTATTCTGTAGCCTGGGGGGGCCCAATAACTATGAAACTGCGCACACTGAGAATACCAGTCCCCAGCTGCCTAGCTTTTACCTTGACTGCCAATCAAACATAGGGCAAAGACCACATATTTAAATTATTTTTTTAAATAATAAAAAAAAATAATGGGCCCCTGTATTTTTGTTTGCCAGCCAATGTAAAGCCAGGCAGCTGGGGCTTGCAGCTGTCTGCTTTATGTGCACTGAGAATCAAAAATACGGCAATGCTCTACGTACATTTTTAAACATTATTTTTACAGCCCCATTACGGCAGGTTCATTGCCAATGGCAACCAATCACAGACGCCAGCACAATGGGTAAGGGGCACAACAGTCAATCACAGATGTGGTCACAGACAGTGAGCATCTGTGAATGGTTGTTGGAGCAAGTGCAGTGAATCATCAGGAAGTTAACAAGTGGCCAGAAGTAGAAACGTGTGGTACTCGGTCAGTATAATGCTGCTGTTTAATGACTGTATTACTTATTTTTACAGCTGGTCCTGAACTGTAACACAGACCCTTCAAGGAAGTCCTTGTTCGAGGTTCGTGCCTAAACACTAATTTTTTGGTATGGACACCGAACTTTACAGTTTGGGTTCGCCAAATTCTGAGCCCTCTTCTTTGTGTGGGGTAGTATCGCACTCAGAAGATACAGGCTAACAAGTTGTGGGGTCCTTTTTGTCATGCCTTCCTTTGTAAAACTGTAAAAAAAACTGGAGCTAAATCAACATTAGAGGTGACATTATTATTTTTTTTTATTCCATTTTGCATTAATTCCTGTGTGGCACCTGAAGGGTCAAAACATTTCCTGAAAGCAGTTTTGAAGTATTTGAGGGATGTAGTTTTAAATTCTTATATGTTTTGGGGAGTTTGCAATATATAGGCCCCTCAAAGGCCTTATAAATCTGAATAGTTCCCTAAAGAAACATGTTTTGTACATTTCTTGATAAAAATTTAAATTGCTGCTAAACTTTTAACCTTTCTAACATCCTACTAAAATAAATTGATGTTTGAAAAACGATGCAGATGTAAAGTAGATATATGGGAAATGTTATCTATTTATTATTTTGAACAACATGACTACCAGGTTTAACCCCAGGTTTAACCCCTTCAGGACCCAGCCTATTTTGACCCTAAAGACCTTGGCATTTTTGTCAATTCTGACCAGTGTCCCTTTATGAGGTAATATCTCTGGAACGCTTCAATGGATCCTGGTGATTCTGAGATTGTTTTTTCGTGACATATTGGGCTTCATGTTAGTATTAAATTTAGGTCGATAATTTTTGCGTTTATTTGTGAAAAAAATCAAAACTTTGGCAACAATTTTTAAAATTTCGCAATTTTCAAATTTTGGATTTTTATTCTGCTAAACCAGAGAGTTATGTGACACAAAATAGTTAATAAATAACATTTCCCACATGTCTACTTCCCATCAGCACAATTATTGGAAAAAAAAAATTTTGGGTGGGAAGTTGTAAGGGTTCAAAGTTCATCAGCAATTTTTGATTTTTCCAGCAAAATTTACAAAACTATTTTTTTTTAGTGACCACATCACATTTGAAGTCCCTTTCAGGGTGTACATGACAGAAAACACCCAAACATGACACCATTCCAAAAACTGCACCCCTCAAGCTACTTAAAACTACATTCAAGAAGATTATTAACCCTTCAGGTTCTTCACAGGAACGAAAGCAAGGTGGAAGAAAAAAATGGACATTTTAATTTTTCTAACAAAAATTTTCTTATAGCCTCAATTCTTTCATTTTCACATGGCCAACAGGATAAAATGGATCCTAAAATGTGTTGGTCAATTTCTCCTGCGTACACCGATACCTCATATGTGGTCATAAACCACTGTTTGGGCGCACAGCAGGGCTCAGAAGTGAAGGAGTGCATTTGACTTTTTGAATGGAAAATTAGCTCCAAAAGTCAAATTGCGCTCCTTCCCTTCTGAGCCCTGCCGTGCGCCCACCAGAGGTTTATGACCACATATGAGGTATCGGTGTACTCAGGAGAAATTGCCCAACAAATTTTAGGATGCATTTTATCTTTTTGCCCATGTGAAAATGAAAAAAGTTAGACTAAAAGAAATTTTTTGAGAAGAAAAAAAAAGTACTTTTTCATTATTACGGATCAATTTGTTAAGCACCTGGGGGGTTTAAAATGCTCACCACCCACCTAGATAAGTTCCCTGGGAGGTCTAGTTTCCAAAATGGGGTCACTTGTGGGGGAGCTCCAATGTCACTGACACTGACACTGACACTTCCACCGGAGCTACAGGAGCGCAAACAACACATGACGTTATAAAGGCATCATGGGTCGGGATCGCAACGACTTTCATGACGTCTCTATAACGTCATAGGTCGGGAAGGGGTTAAGGATCTAAAAATTTAAAGTTTGAAAATTGGAAAGTTTTTAAAATTTTCTCCAACATTCTGTTATTTTCACAAATAAATGCAAAAAAACTCCGACCTAAATATACCACTAACCTAAGGTACAATGTGTCACAAAAAACATTCTCAAAAACATTGGGATTCGTTGAAGCGTTTTAGAAGTGTTAACACTTAAGGGAAAATATTAGAATCTGAGAGTCCTCAGTAGTTGATACTTTTTAATGGCTAACTGAAAAGATGGTAAGCATAGCAAGCTTTCGGGACACTGTGGCCCCTTCGTCAGGCTGATAATGACACAGATTCTGAAGACACACATACATATATACATAAGCAAAAGAAAAAAAAAAAAACAACAGTCTTCGATGTTATAGTAAATGTGACAGGTGACGTAAAACAGAGTCAGACTGGGGAGGAAGAGATGGGGAATTGAAACTAAAAGTCTAAGATAAGCGGAACAAATTGTATAATGGTCATATGGTAGTGGTCTGTGGAGAACTGAAAATACTTAAATGAGTTGAGGAAAGCAATAAAAGGAAGTGAGGGTGTTCATATAAGAAGTGTCAAAAGTTAATTGTCCTCAAACTGGAGTCTGTTGGACATGTGTTATCTCCAAATGTCTTTTCAATTTATATAAGAACTCTCAGACTCTAATATTTTTCTATCTACTGGCTAACAGGGTACCAACATTTTTTACCTTAACACTTAGGGTACCTTTACACGCGGCTACATTTCTAGGGTGGCTACAGGTAACTTACTGGTTGCAGTGAAATCATGGAGACAAGGTTCTATCTTGTTGCTGTGTACAAATGGAATACCGTATTTTTCCTTTTATAAGACGCACTTTTTTTCCTCCAAATTTTGGAGGAAAGTGGGGGTGCGTCTTATAATCGGAATATAACATTCTGGCATCCTGGGTTACTTGGGGGGGGGTGGGGCAGCGGTGAAGTGGGGTCAGAAATGGCAGGGAATGGTTCCTGCTGAAGAATCAAGTGGCAGGAGAACCACGTGTCCCCGCTCATTACCGATATGAATATTCACTTCACTTCTCCATGCACACTGAAGACAGTGCACAGAGCTGGGCATGGGAGCAGGGAGCGCTCCTTTACTCTAATAGCCGGCACATTTGGCTGCTCCCCAGCTTCCTGCAGCTGCTGGGAAGATCGTGCCCGGGCTATTAAAGTAATGAAGGAGCGGGTTGTAGCAGCAGAGGCAAGTGAATCAGCACTAAGCTTGTGCTGAATCACTGCCATGATGACAGGGGCAGAGCAGGGCAGATCCGTACCTTGTGTCAGCATTCCAAGGTCCCTCTGCTCTGTTTGCTAAGCCCCTGTGTCGCAGAGCTGAGAACCAGGAAGTAAGTGGCGATCTTCATTCACACTGCACTAGATCTGAAGCTGGCAGGGCTGGAGGCCGAGCATCATCACTACAGCACAGCTCCTCCGTTTCAGCTCTGCCTCTATATTACAGGACATTGCACTACAGCACAGTGCAGACTGCACAGCTCCCCCAGCTCTGCCTCTATATTACAGGACATCACACTACAGCACAGTGCAAAGTGCACTGCTCCCCCAGCTCTGCCTCTATATTACAGGACATCACAGTGCAGAGTGCACAGCTCCCCCAGCTCTGCCTCTGTATTACAGGACATCACAGTGCAGAGTGCACAGCTCCCCCAGCTCTGCCTCTGTATTACAGGACATCACAGTGCAGAGTGCACAGCTCCCCCAGCTCTGCCTCTGTATTACAGGACATCACAGTGCAGAGTGCACAGCTCCCCCAGCTCTGCCTCTGTATTACAGGACATCACAGTGCAGAGTACACAGCTCCCCCAGCTCTGCCTCTATATTACAGGACATCACAGTGCAGAGTGCACAGCTCCCCCAGCTCTGCCTCTATATTACAGGACATCACAGTGCAGAGTGCACAGCTCCCCCAGCTCTGCCTCTATATTACAGGACATCACAGTGCAGAGTGCACTGCTCCCCCAGCTCTGCCTCTATATTACAGGACATTGCACTACAGCACAGTGCAAAGTGCACTGCTCCCCCAGCTCTGCCTCTATATTACAAGACATCACACTACAGCACAGTGCAAAGTGCACTGCTCCCCCAGCTCTGCCTCTATATTACAGGGCACACTACAGCACAGTGCAGAGTGCACTGCTCCCCCAGCTCTGCCTCTATATTACAAGACATCACACTACAGCACAGTGCAAAGTACACTGCTCCCCCAGCTCTGCCTCTATATTACAGGGCATCACACTACAGCACAGTGCAGAGTGCACTGCTCTCCCAGCTCTGCCTATTCACTAGTCAGTGTGAAATACGACCAAGTTGGACGTGTCATAGATGATTAAACTGGAATGGCCTCCCCCTCTCTGGACGTCTGGATGCGTCAGCTGCTTGTGTTTTTAAGTAGCTCCACACTCCTGTCCTGACAGGGGGGGAGGCCATTCAAAGTTAATCATGTGTGACACGTCCAACCTAGTTGTATATCACACGGACAGTGTGATACCAGCCTTAGACGGACACTGACATTATAAGACGGACCCCATTTAACATTAAAAAATATTTTTTTTCTCTTTTCCTTCACCAAACTTGGGGGTGCGTCTTATAATCAGGTGCGTCTTATAAAGCGAAAAATACGGTAATCTCTCCATGATTTCACTGCAACCAGTAAGTTACCTGTAGCCACCCAAGAAATGTAGCCGCGTGTAAAGGGGCCCTTAAGGGGACACTGATCATTAAGGTCATTAAGGTAATTGGCTTTGTCAGTAAGAGGTTAATGATTTATAATGAGTATTAAAAAATGTGTCCTAAAAAAGTAATTTTCTGAGAAAAAAATTAAAAATAAAGTTGGTAACCCTGGTTCCAATGCATGAAAGATACACTTCCTAATCACTGAATTTTTCACTGTATTCCATTTTTGTAAGTGTATAAAATCAACCACTTAGCCATGCTGTTTACTAACATTTCTAAAAAAAAAAAGGGAGTCCTGGTGGTCTATAGAATCTTTGAAGGTAATGACACAATGAATTGAGTTTATGTTTACTGCTATAGCAATTTTGCACAGTATTTTTGCACGCTTATTCTGTTCAATGGTGGATATATTATAATATAATGGACATAAGAGGAGGATCTTCCCAGATTCTTATTCATATAGAAAACCTAGGCAGAGAAGCTATTAGTATTTGTGTTTGTTGAAAACAATTTGGCACATTAGCACTTTTTATAAATTGTTGTAGCGATTTTTTGCAACTTTTTTGCACAATTTTTGTACGCTTACTCTGCTTAATGGTGGATAGGGACATGAGGAGGTTTTTCCCAGATTCCCATTCATATATAAAAAATCTAGGCAGAGAAGCTAATAATAATAATAATAATAATAATAAATAATAAATCTTTATTTATATAGCGCCAACATATTCCGCAGCGCTTTACAATACAGTGGGTAATAGATGAAAATACACAGTATAATGCAGTAAGAAAATACACAATAAAATACAGTAATTCCAATAGAGAAAGAAAACAGTACAATAATAGGAAACAATGCAATAAGCATAAAATCAATGTAAAAAATACAATACAATAGATAAAACAAAAAAATAAGGGTGACCCTGCTCAAGAGCTTACAATCTACAACGACATAGGGGTTATACAAAATACAGGGGCTTATAACACTTATGGTCCAGGCATCTTGAGGAAATGGGGCATAGAAATAAAGTTACATGAATGGTCACCAGAAAATCTGTGTAGACCTTGTGGGTTTGGTGGAATTTGAAGAAGAGTTATGTCGAGAAAGATAGTCAATGGGCTATGTACAGTACAAAGGAATTTTGTTAGGGAGCATGATAGGCCGCCTTGAAAAGATGTGTTTTAGTGAGCGTCTGAAGCTATGCAAGTTGTGGATGGTCCTGATTTCTTGGGGTAGAGCAGGGGTCTCAAACTCCAGGCCTCGAGGGCCGCACACAGTCCACGTTTTCAGGATTTCCTTAGAATTTGACAGTTGGCCATTTAATTACAACTGTCAAATACTATGGAAATCCTGAAAACCTGCACTGTGTGCGGCCCTCGAGGCCTGGAGTTTGAGACCCCTGGTGTAGAGCATTCCAGAGAATTGGCTCGGAAGAAGTCTTGGAGCCGGGAGTGGGAGGATCGGATTAGTGCAGATGTTAGTCGAAGGTCATTTGTAGAACACGGGTGGGGTGATAGACAGAGATGAGGGAGGAGATGTAGGGGGGCGCTGCATTGTGAAGAGCTTTGTGGGTTAGAACAAGAAATTTGAACTTTATCCTGCAGTGTATAGGCAGCCAATGCAATGACTGGCACAGAGCGGAGGCATCTGAGTAACGATTGGCCAGGTAGGTGATCCTGGCTGCTGCATTAAGGATGGACTGTAGAGGGGAAAGTTTAGAGAGGGGGAGGCCGATTAATAGAGTATTGCAATAATCAAGGCGGGAGTGGATTAGGGCCACAGTGAGGGTTTTAGTTGTTTCCATGGTGAGAAAGGGATGGACTCTAGAGATGTTCTTCAGGTGTAAGCAACAAGAACGGACGAGAGATTGTATGTAGGAGGTGAAGGAGAGATCAGTGTCAAACGTGACACCCAGACAGCGAGCCTGCTGCCTAGGAGTTATCGTGGTACCGCACACAGAGAGAGATGTCAGATTTAGGGAGGTTAGTGGAGGGCGGGAGAAAAAGAAGTTCAATTTTGGAGAGGATGAATTTTAAATAGAAAGCCTACGTGATGTTGGAAACAGCAGCTAGACAGTATTTGGTGTTATTTAACACCACAGGGGTATGGTTAGGAGCTGAAGTGTATAATTGTGTGTTGTCAGCATAGAGATGGTACTGGAAGCCAAATCTGCTGATGGTGTGTACAATCGGGGCTGTGTAGAGAGAGAAGAGAAGAGGTCCTAGGACTGAACCCTGAGGGACCCCAATAGTGAGAGGAAGAGGGGGGGAAGTAGAGCCAGCAAATGATACACTGAAAGAGCGGTCAGAAAGATAGGAAGAGAGCCAGGAGAGAGCAGTGTCCTTTATAACAATGGAGTGCAACTTAAAGAGTAGGAGATGGTGGTCAACAGTGTCAAAAGCTGCAGAGAGATCTAGAAGAATAAGCAGAGAGTGGTCGCCATTACATTTTGCTGTCAGTAGGTAGGTCATTGGTCACTTTGATGAGGGCAGTTTCTGTAAAGTGAAGGGGGCGGAAGCCAGACTGTAATGGATCTAGAAGAGAGTGAGCGGAGAGGTAACGGGTGAGGCGGGAGTAGACCAGGCACTCCAGGAGTTTAGAGATGAAGAGGAGGTTGGAGACTGGTCTGTAGTTATTTGTGCAGGATGGGTCGAAAGAAGCTTTCTTTAATAATGGAGTAATGATCGAGTGTTTGAAGGAGGAGGGGAAGATGCCAGTAGAGAGGGAGAGGTTGAAGATTTTGGTTAGGTGAGTGGTGACGACCGGACAGAGAGACTGGAGTAGGTGTGAGGGGGATTGGATCAGTTGGGCATGTAGTGGGACGAGAAGAAGAGAGGAGCCTGGCAACCTCTTCTTCTGTAACTGGGTCAAATGTGGAGAGTGAGCTGGAGAAGATTTGGGGAAGAATGGGAGTGTCAGCGCTTGGAGGCTAGGAGCTGATTTCCTGGTGGATGTTGTCTATTTTCTCCATAAAGTAAGAGGCCAGATCATCACCACAGAGGTCGGTGATGGTGGCCTGCACTTTAGGACTGAGGAGAGAGTGAAAGGTGTCAAAGAGTTTTTTTTGGATTGTTGGATAGTGAGGAAATCAGGGTGTTGAAGTAGGTTTGTTTGGCGAGGTGAAGGGCGGAGTTGTAGGTTTTTAGCATGAATTTATAATGGATAAAGTCTTCTGGTGAGCAAGTTTAACTCCATAGGAGTTCAGCACTCCTAGAGCATCGCTGGAGAAATCGAGTTTGTGATGTGAGCCAGGGCTGTTCTGTTCTATATTTGGAGGTTCTGAGGGTGAGGGGTGCTACTTGGTCCAGGGTGCTTCTGAGAGTGTTATTATAGTGATTTACTGCCAGATCTGGACAGGAGAATGAGGAGATTAGGAACAGTGATGAGATGAGGGAGTCTGTGAGTGCATGAGGGTTAATGGCCTGTAGACTTCTGGATGTTTGATAGGTAGAGGTGGGCTGTGGTGAGTGAAGGTTAGTAAGTGAGAAGGAGAGAATGTTGTGGTCGGAGAGAAGAGGTGAGTTATCTAAGGAGGAGGTAGAGCAGAGCCGAGTAAAGATCAGGTCAAGGGTACTGCCACCCTTGTGTGTCTCAGAGGTTGAGAGCTGTGAGAGGCCGAGTGACGTGGTTAGAGATAGTAGCTGGGATGCAGATGGGGAGGTGGGGCTGCTTATGGGGATGTTAAAGTCTCCCAGAATGAGGGTTGGTAATTCTGAGGACATGAAGTGTATCAACCATGCGGAGAAATGGTTATAAGTTTGGTAATAAGTTTTGTTACAACATTTTGGCACATTAGCACTTTTTAATAAATATCTCAAAAGTCATAATTTATGTAACTTTTTGTATAGATCACCAATTTTTACTGTATTGGTTGCCCACTGTGTAAATTTATGTGAATGAGTTTTTATGAATTTCCTAAAATAAAGATTAATTTATGCAGAAGTACAGTTTTTTCTTTTCTGATTTTATGTAATTGCTGTATGCAGTTTTGTTTTCCATGAGATATGAGGATACGGATAATTTCATTTTTTTGTATAGAGGTATCCTTTTATGAGCTTAAATCTTGTTTAAAAAAAATGGATTGTCAGAATTTGACCATTGCACTGTATTAAGGTGCCATTGGTGCAACAAGTCAGTTCATCAAATGTCTTCTCTAAGTAATTAACAAACTACACTGGGAGGTGTTATTAGAGAGTGGAAGCGTTTAGAAACCACAGCAACTCCGCTATGAAGTAGCAGAACACCTAAATTAAAGAGCAGGGTTCTCAGTGGTTGAGACGAATAATGCATACAAGTCGTCGATGCTCTGCTGAATCAATAACTTCAATAAATTCCAAATAGCATTAAAGAGGTTATCTGGGATTTATAAAAATAAATAAACATGCCAAAGCACTAACAGGCAGGTAGTTGCCACCTACCTGCCTGTTGTGTCTGGCGCACCAGTCACCGCCGACATGGTGCGATTATGCCGCTTCCGCTGATGTTACATCAGAGGAGTGGCTTCTTCCCTCTGCCGATGAGCGTCAATGAGGTAACAGGGAGACAGCTGTCAATCAACAGGAGACTGACTATCCCGCCTCTTCGACAGAGCAGAGCAGAAAAGCCACCTGTTCTCTGTTTACCCGCCATGCTGTCCCCACCAGGAGTGGTCTATGACTGCTCTTTGACGGGGATGAATGGCAGTGAATAGTGTTGGGTACAACAGGCATGTAGGTTGCAGTTACCCGCCTGTTAATGCTTAGGGACATTTTTTGATAAATCCAAGATATCCCCATTAATATCAGCACAAACTCTATAAGGAGCTTCGTAACATGGAGTTTTGATTTCACTCTGTAATCTAGGAAAAAGACTTCCAAGAAGTGTGGAAGCTGTTGTAACTGAATTAGAGGGATTACTCCATATGAATGCCAATGGATTTAGAATGCTATACTTTTGTCTGTATAGTGTAGCCGATGTTTCTAGATGGACCCCGTCTGGGAAGATATTTCACGACAGCGGCTTCTGCAGGGAATATGTACTATTACATGACAACCATATAGATAAATGTCTGACCATGTCATACATGTGGAGCTCAAGTCTATAAGAGCAGGGGTTTCTTTTACAAAGTAGCTCTTGGTTCAGGTTCAGGGGGTTACCAAGCCAATTCCTTTGAAAACCATGTGTAAAATTCTTTGTCATTTACAATAGAAATAAGATAACTCTCGCTTGTTAGCGTTACAGGTAGAGCTGTAACAAAAAGATCAAAGACATTGGCAGGTGGATGAGAAAAAATATGAAAAATGTATGGATAATCTGCAAAGCTGCAATTATAGCAAATGGAGAATTCTTTGATGAATGAA
The DNA here is from genome assembly GCA_033576535.1 of Allobates femoralis. Classification (NCBI taxonomy): domain Eukaryota; kingdom Metazoa; phylum Chordata; class Amphibia; order Anura; family Aromobatidae; genus Allobates; species Allobates femoralis. The sequence goes on from JARQOC010000003.1 coordinate 734,529,077, forward strand.
AAGTTTAAAAAGAGGAATAAGTTCCGACATTGATTTTACTTATTCCACTGTGAATAATTTCTAAATTTCAGTGTCGGGTCATTCCATGTCAAGTGATCCAAAAATGAAATATTTTTTTTCCCTGACGTCCTCAGATTTTTAAAAAATTTTTTCTATCTGAAGAACAACTTTATCTAATTACAAAAAAAAAGTTTTGAATTTTTTCCTTTATCTGTTAATTTTTTACAGATTTTTAAAGTTTTAAAAAAGTGCGAATTTTGGCCTGGTATGGTTTTACATTTTCTATCATATCTCGGGCTAGAAATAAGATAGAGAAACATAATAAACACCAATCTACTCAGAACTGTCCAGGCTTTCATCAGATATGTCACAAGAGGATATTTGTTAATATTTTACCCATGTGATCGCAAGCGCAAAACTTTAAAACGCATTTCCGAAAAATCGGCGCGCTTTAAATATTTCAAAAACTGCCCATGTGTCTGCTGTGCTCTTAGCCACATCTGTACCAAATTTCAAGTTGGGATCGCAATGGGATCATATTTTAACATATTTTACTAGTAAGAGCGTCAATGGGTCATTCCATATCAAGTGATCTAAATATGAATATTTTTTTTTACCTGACGTCTTTAGATTTTTTTTTTTTTTTTTCCTTTATGAAGTACTACTTTAGTTAATTACAAATTAAAAGTTTGGAATTTTTTTCTTCATCAGTTAATTTTTTACAGATTTTTAAAGTTTAAAAAAAGGGTGAATTTTGGCCTGGTACGACTTTACATTTTTTTATCTCAGGCTAGAAATAAGATAATGAAGTGGGAGAGGCGTCATTTTACTCAGAACGGTAACAGCTTTCATTTGAGATGTTACAAGACTATGTTTCTTTATATCAAATTCAAACTATTGACGGGCAATTGTGAAAAAATGACTGATTGTGTTCTTGGTGACTTTTGAATTGACACTATAATAGTTAAATATTTTGCACTTAGGTCCAATGAATGCGTCCATGGGGTCAAGCTGGGACAGAGTCGTCATAAATTAGCCTTATTTGCAGATGACCTGCTACTTTACATCTCCCAGCCCCTGGTCTCCATCCCTTCGGTCTTAATGGAGTTTGAACGGTTCGGACAATTGAGCAACTTTAAAGTGAATTGCTCCAAAACCGAGGCACTCAATATTTCTTTGCCTGGAGAATTGGTTTCTCATCTATCTAAACAGTTCCCATTTAAATGGAAAGTAGAAGCCATTAAGTACTTGGGAGTCCTTATACCAAAAGATCTTAAACAAATATTCAATTTAAATTATCAACCCCTTTTGACTAACGCGGAATCGGCATTTACCTCCTATAGACAATTAAAGCTATCCTGGTTCGGGAGAATAAACGTAGTCAAGATGGATGTCTTGCCCCGACTCTTATATACTTTTCAGACAGTTCCTGTTCTATTGGATAGAGGTTTCCTCTCCAAAATGCAATCTATGATCCTTAGATTTGTCTGGGGGGGCAAGAGGTCCAGATTGCGAATGAATATCCTATCCTTGCCCGAGACCAGAGGAGGGGTTGGACTACCCAACATACGAGCGTACTTTGTGGCTACCTCTCTTGTTAGAGCTCTAGATTGGCATTATCATGCGTCCTCCAAGAAATGGGTAGGGGTGGAGCAAGAGGGTTTGGGGATTCCGCTGAAACACCTGCTTTGGATTTCCCCTAAAGACTCCACAGACCTAGTACCTTTGACAGACATGACCAGAAACACCTTGAAGGTATGGCACCTAGTGACGAAAACCCTCCGCTTAAACGACAGACTTAGCCCTTTGACTCCCCTTTTTTCCAACCCATCTTTCCCACCCAGATTTGACAGGCAGAGATTTTTATGTTGGCGGATTGTGGATGACACCCGAGTAGGACAGACTCTGTCCAGTGGTGGTTTGCCCCCGATGGCAGAGCTACAACTCAAAGAACCTACGAGACCTCTTAAGTGATTCGAATTTCTCCAATACAGAGCATACTTATATTCAGCTGACCACTCTTGCAGGGTAAGATTGACGCCCAACGTATTGGAGAGGTTATTCCAACTGGAGGCTCCACCGAGGCGCAAAATATCATTTCTATACCAGGCCTTAGGGTCCATGAGAGAGCAGGGCACCCTTTACTTCCAACGTGCTTGGGAGAGGGAATTGGGGTGTAGCATTTCAGAAGCTAATTGGCAGAAATGCTTTATATTTACTCACTCACTAGCTAGCGCTTGTTCTGCACAAGAAAGAAGCTATAAGCTGCTCACTAGATGGTACTTGTGCCCGACGACACTCCGGAACATGTTCCCTGGAACCCCTGATACCTGCTGGCGCTGTGGGGAAGAGAAGGGTACAATGATACACATTTGGTGGAGTTGTGGGGAAATCCGGCGGTTCTGGTCTGAGGTTTTCAATGCATACGCCCGGATAACAGGTAAACAAGCCGAATGCTGCCCAGAATCGGCAATGATATCCATTTTTCCAGGTCCTATTGGGCTACAGAAGAGGGATATTCTCCGCTTTTGCATCTCGGCTGCTCGTGCTGTGATCCCGAGGTTCTGGAAATCAAGCCGGGCTCCATCTCTACTTGATTGGTTCAAAGAATTGATGGACATATATCGAATGGAGGAGCTTGCAGCTGATGCGTCGGGATCTCGGAACAAATTCTTAGGGATTTGGGTTGAATGGATTCTTTTTCACGACTCTGCAGAATGTAGGAGTATCTTTTCCAGCACAGATAATATGGCTCGACCTCTGGCTGATGGGGAGCCAGTGGGATGAGTACCCTTTCTCCTTCCCATACCTCACCCGTTCCCCCCCTCCTTTTTTTCTTTTTTTCTTACGTGGCTTTTCTTTCCCAGTATAACTTTTTCTAATGGTTTTTGTTTCTCTTCTCTCTCTCTTCTTTTCTATCTCTCTTTTCTTCCCATCTGATACATTCAGTCTAGGTATTTCCTTTCTACACCTATACCTTCAGAATTCTAGTGAACATTAGACAGGTATCGGAAACTCTGAGCTGTGAGTAGATCATTAATATTTCGGCCTTCCTTTCCGGTACACCAGTCGCTAGACTATTCCAACTAGGCCTCAATCAACGGGTAATGACCCACTTACGTGGTCAACCTGTTAGAAGGGGCCAAGTGATAAAAATCATTCTGCTGGGGCTGCTTGTCCCCTTGACATCAGAACATCTCAAAACCCTGAGAAAGGTTGTATACTTGAGTGTTTGGAATTATATTTAGATTGTAGTATATATTGCACCAGAGATAAGCGCAAAAGTAAATTTGCAGCTTATCTTAAAGTTACTAATAACTTTGTGAATTCTCTTTTTGTATATTTTATATGTCTCAAGATTTTGTTAAAAGATTGAATGTATGTCTTTCATATGTTTTTTCAAAATTTAATAAAAATGAGATTAACCATAGTTAAATATTTTAAAATATGATCCCATCACGATCCCAGCTTGAAATTTGGTACAGATGTGGCTAAGAGCATAAAAGACACATGGGCAGTTTTGGAAAATTTTTATTAAAATGTTTTTTTCGGAAATGCGTTTCAAAATGTTGCGTTTGCATTCGCATAGGTAAAAAATTAAAATTAACAAATATACTCTTGTGACATATCTGGTGAAAGCCTGGACAGTTCTGAGTAGAATGGTGTTTATTTTGTTTCTCTATCTTATTTCTAGCCCGAGATAAAAAAATTTAAAGTCGTACCAGGCCAAAATTCACCCTTTTTTTAAACTTTAAAAATCTGTAAAAAATTAACTGATGAAGAAAAAAATTCCAAACTTTTAATTTGTAATTAACTAAAGTAGTACTTCATAAAGGAAAAAAAAAAAAAAAAATCTAAAGACGTCAGGTAAAAAAAAATATTCATATTTAGATCACTTGATATGGAATGACCCATTGACGCTATTAATAGTAAAATATGTTAAAATATGATCCCATTGCGATCCCAACTTGAAATTTGGTACAGATGTGGCTAAGAGCAAAGCAGACACATGGGCAGTTTTTGAAATATTTAAAGCGCGCCGATTTTTCGGAAATACGTTTTAAAGTTTTGCGCTTGCGATCACATGGGTAAAATATTAACAAAGATCCTCTTGTGACATATCTGGTGAAAGCTTGTATAGTTCTGAGTAGAATGGTGTTTATTTTGTCTCTCTATCTTATTCCTAGCCTTAGTTATGAGGAGAAACGTAAAGGCAGGCAACAGCGAAATTCACACTTTTTCCGAACTTTGAAAATCATTTAAAAAAAAAATAAATTTTTTAAAAAATTTTTCTCTTCACATTTTGCATTGTCTGACATGCTATTATCAAATAACAAAATCTCAAAAGAATTAAAAATATAGAGGTAATAATCATTGGTTCACTTGACATGGAATGACCCTGTCTTAAAACTCTTGAAATCTATTTGGGCATACTTTTTTAAGACCTGTACTTGTGAGTCGCTATCTTGACAAGTAAGTATAAAACAGTAAGCCTTGCTCCGTGACTATAATTGTATAATCATTTAACCTGATTTTCTGCTATGAACAAATCTGTTCCAGCCAGCTGCCTTGATTATGTATATCTAACGTGATGAAGCCTACCATAACCGCTATATTTCTTCAGCTTCTTTTGTTTCCATTTCTAGTTGTTATTCCATAACCATAATATCAACCTTTTGAATGGTCCATGGAGAAATCTGACCATTCCTCCTCGTGAATGGTCATTTATTAGAACACAGAGCTACATGATATGCATTTATGACAATACTACATAATATATTAAAATATGCCAACAGTGCCAATCTATGCCTAGCACACAATAATTCAAGCTTCTTATGTAATTTCATTTACCTGTTATTAATTTATGTCTAAATTGTCCATTGTGTGAATCGATTATTCCTCCCCAGTTAACAGTAATTGTAAATTAAGTGGAAAATTTAATGCCAGCACATTCTGTACTTGTATAAAAATAGGTCTGTAATGTGGAACAGCAATAGTAAGAATTTCATTGACTATGTTTTAATTAGAGTTTTATATTCTAGACTGTGCTCCATAGATGGCAGAGAAGCCTTGCTAAATAAAGTTGAGCTGTTGCCAGATGTTACAAGGCAAACTGCATTCATTTTTATAAAGATCTCAAAGAATCTGAAGACCTTGAAATTCCATGTCAAAATGGCCAGTTGAAGTGTAGAAAAGCTTATGGAGTGCAACTGTATTCAAACTCCATTCATCTAGTTTGACTGACAGCTTCAGCTTATGCTGAGCAGTGTGAGATTTCAGCAGCAGTGGATGGATGTATATACTTTACACAGTAGAACAGCTCAGTTCCATCACACTGTTTAGTGGCTACTCTCCAGTATTGCAGACCATTTTCATTCTTTAGAATAGCAGCTGATCTGCATTCTTTGACTGTGGCCACAAAATATCGTAAAGGAGCTGTGCTGTTTAGGTTGCCACACTGTCTATTGTTAGCTTCTGCTGGAGCTGCTAGTAGCTGATCAGTGGGGGTGCTGGGTGTTGGGCCCTCACCAATTTGATGTTGAAATATCATCAATGGATGAATCAATATCAGTGTAGTAGAAAACACCTTTAAAGTAAGTAAGTACATCAGCCTCATTAAGTTTTAGATATCTATTTAAATGTTATTCAACAAAAAATATGAGATCTTAGGGTACCTTTACACACCGCAATTTTTGGTGGCGATAGGAGGCAATCTAACGTGCGTGTGCACGTTTTTCATGGTTGCCTAAGATCGCCGATGGCGCTTTTACACGCCGTAATTTCGCCCTCAACCTAAGGCGATGTGTCGCCCCGGAAGTCGCCACACCAACAGCGGGAAACATCCGATAGAGTCCTGTTACCGCATCACACGCCGCAATCCCCAAAGGAATGTGGGCATACATGTTCAGCGCGGTGAAAACATAGGCGTACCAAATTGTTTTTCACCGCGCCCCAAACATGCTCATTGGACAACGCAATCGCGTCATGATTGGCCAGCTTGCGCTGGAAGGCTGGCTAATACGTGACGCCATTGTCTCGGAGTTTGGAATGAATACACGCTCATGTCATTGACAGTGGCTGCTGCGACACACTTTCGAGCCGCTCAAGCGTCACACGGGAGCGGTTTTGAGCAGGACAGTGGCTTACACTACACAGTGGTTTGCTACGTGTGCGTCTGTAGCTGATGGTGGGAACATACACACAACACTATGGCCATATGTGCCTACAGTGGTCCAAGCCATGGCACAGCTGCCATGGCACTACTGAACTATGTTTGTGTACACATGTTTGTGTGTGTAATGGACTGTACCTACATACCCCACAAACACCATTGCTTGCTCAATGTGTGTGGACACGTGCCCCTGTGGGCACAACACATCACAATGGATATGTACACACAGTTGTGCCATACACTGTGGCCCAAAGGGCTGACCCTGTGTACTGCATATTACCACACAATGTTTCACGGAATCATCAATACCATTTTACAGATCACATACTTCTGTGCACAGCATAAAGCTATGTGCAACTGTCCTGTATCCCAAAGTAATGACATACGCATGTTGTTGTTTGGATCCAATTTTTTTAGTTTATATTTTTGGGCACACCAAAAAAAAAAAAAAACAACACACACAAAATAACATAAACCAGAAGTGTTGACATCACACAAACAAATGCGACATGTTGAGAAATAATGTAACACAAAAAACATATCAAAGTAAAAAACCAAAAATACTCACTAACTAACTAACTAAAGAATGTGCACACACAAAAAGCCAACCCAACTCCACCTTCCTCATCATGTTGCTGCCTCACAGCTCCAGCCACCCTACACCTGCTGGTGCTGCCAGGCCACTGCCCCAGGGCCATTAAAGTAGGAGCAGTATGCGTCTCTACTGTTCCTGGCATCCTGCGGAGTCCGAACCTGGCTCAACGGCTGGAGTGGCGCCACACCATGGTCGGTAGCACGCCAATACCCAGGACGGACCTCCCCTGTTGTGGGGTCCAGTGAATCGACATAACTTGACGGCGTGTATGATGACCGATCCCTACGATGCAGGAAGTTATGCAGCACACAGCAGGCCAGCACTACCACATCAATAGATTCCAGTTTCATATGCAGATGTGAATGAAAAACCCGGAATGTATTGGCCATGATCCCGAACGCATTTTCAACCACATGGTGGGCCCGGGATAGCCGGTAATTGAAAATGCACTGCTCAGAAGTAAGGGTCCTCTGGGGATATGGCCGTAGTAGGTGAGCCTGAAGTGGTAAGGCTTCATCCCCACAAACGCAAAGTTGAGATGATGGGTGCTCTCATCATTTGAAGGCAAGTTCAGCCCACCTGTCCTTAGGTCTTGGGCCAAGAAGCAGTGTGCGAACACACCCCCATCTGAGATACGCCCGTTCATTCCAATGTCCACGTAGAGGAACTCATAGTTCGCATCCACCAGGGCCATGAGGACCACACTACAATATCCTTTGTAATTGTAATACAAAGACCCCGAGTTTGGGGGTTTGTTGATCCTCACGTGCTTACCATCCAATGCACTGCCGCAGTTTGGAAATTGCCATCCATCCATTCAGCGGGTGTTGTGGGAAACTGCATATAGGATGGCAGCAGACTACTCCAGATGGCCTCACACGTCTCGGGGATCAGGCGGCTCAGCAGGGACAGTGATACACATGAAGTGTATTGCAGGTTGGTTCTTGAATGACCTGTAACACGGAACCGCAAAGTTACAGCCAAATGCTCCTCAGGTGGCACAGCTCGATGCATAACAGTGTCCTGTCGGGCTATCATTGGCCTTATGTGTTCCAACAGGAATGTGAAAGAGTCCTCGGACATACGGAGGTAGTTCTTGAAATCATGCGGACTCCGATCCTCCAGCTGACGCCCCAGCTGCATGTAGCTCCGGGTGTCCTGGTGCAGAAGCCAATCCCGAGCCCACATACGCCGTGGTCTGCGAGCCCGCAACCTCTCATATCTATCCTCCAGCCACAATTGCTCTTCCACCAAGGCAAGAGCCACGATAGCCTCTCCATCAGGGTCGAACATCATCTCACGTACCAACCGCTGCAAAAGTGAGAAAAAGAAACATCACTACAAGAACGCTTCATCACACATCATCTACACACACCACCTCCTTCCCTATACATCTCCTGACCACTTTACCACAGCATACGAAAATGTGAACACCAGCCCACACACATACATAAATCAGAAAAGGAGTCACTTAGTGCTGCTGAATAAGCTTTTAATGAAAGTTCAGTCTTTGATCATACTCTTAGGATCACAATTGTTGAAACTGAAAAAAACATTTTTCGGCTTGACAGCCTTCATCAGTTTATACAACTATGTAGAAAAAAGATACAAGAGAAAACAATGAGTACAATTACATTGTAGGTCAATATACGTAGTAATAACAACAGTACTGATATAATCTCCTAACAAAATGTTATGTGTGACAATGTTCAGCATACATATATTATTCTTTTTGTATTCTTTTACAAACAGTGGGACATAGGCAACACTGGTAGTATGATCCTACATACCTGTGATCATACGGAAAGATGATATATGATCAAAATTGCCACAGGTTAAAAACAAAGAATTTCTTGCACAAGATGTGGTGCATATACAATCCTGTATATAGAACATAATGGTTTAAACAATTCACGAGTAACTACATACCCCTCCACTTGGGCGTGAGCTACACTACACAATAGCAACCCCCAATGTTAAGGTGCTGTAAACGCAACACGGGCATATTACAGTTCATGTTTGCACATTAGTACTTACTTAATGACTCTAGGCAGCAAGCGTGACCGACCTCGGTCTTGAGCACTTTTTATATGGTAACCAACCAATCAGAACGCAGCGGCGTCTTGTAATCGACGTAGCCGCCTAGGTGTACGCAGGTGCAACCAATGATTATGTGCCATTGCACTTTTTTGATTGGTCAGGTTGTGTTTATATATGCACGTGCTGGCGCGCCACCCCTGCTCCGACTGGAATGTGCATTGTGCTAGTAGTGTCTCATCACAAGATCTCTGTTGGACAGTGGTAAGTGGGGGCACATGCTATTGGGCACTCCTGGACATTATTTTCTGTGTGCTGCAGACCCATATGTTGGCTGATGTTTGTGCGCCTTATGTACAGCTTCATGTAGCATCCTGTAGAAGTGTATTTAGCGACGTGTATGCATCGTAAATACACTCGGTGTCCTGTAGCACACATAATGTTCTGTGAGATCCTTGGCCGGACAATGTGTATTACAGCACTATGTTTATTCCTAAATATGTGTATATCTGATGAGTGTGTGTTTAAATGTACTTAGTAAGCCCATGTGTGCCATTTGTAATGACAGACCTTGACCTATTTCCCTGCAGTGGCCCAAAATACATATAGCACCAGGCATGTCCTGCATGCCCCATGTATGGACACATGTTAAGGCCAATAATGTTTTGGGCTAGCCAAGCTGACTACCAGAATACATGTAATTAGTATTGCTAGACATGGGCTGGACACACAGAGTAGGGGGGAGTCACCTGTGATGCCCATGTCTTTGTTTGCATGACACAATTATATGTTTATTTTTCAGATGGCTGAGTATCACGATTTTGTGACACAGCTCCTTTCCATGTTCCAGGAACACGAATGCCTGTGGCGGGTGTGGCCGCTGGTGGAGCTTGCTAACCGGCTCCAACCACATAAGAACTGGACAGCGGCACTGGTTGCGGATAAGATCAAGTGCCTACGCACCGTGTTCACCATGACCCACAAAAAGTGGCTTGAGGCCCTGACCGGGGCTGGAGCTGAGGAGGTCGATAGGCCACGTCTATGGTACTATGACCTCCTTACCTTCACCCTGGGCCAGGAGGGGCCTCGGGGAACACGGTGCAGCAGGCGCCACCCGCCACCAGCTGTGGCCGCAGCCCAAGACCCTGCCCCGTCGCAGGAGGTGGGTAATTGTGTTTGTGTGAACTATCTACCCAGCTTGTTTTTTGCACTGATGTGTGGTTTGCAGCACATGTGGTAGTCACCATTGTGCTTTTCCTTCACAAATCATGTTCACTGTTCTTTTCTATCTGTTTTTTGGTCTCTGTTATCACAGATTGTGTTGTGTTATTTGTTGGCACTTTACATATCAATGTGGACCCTCAGGTGAGTATACTGCACTGGTCTACTTCTTTGATATTTTGTTTTCAAAACTCTGCTCCTGTGGCTTTTGGTGTTAGCCTTGGTGAGATTGCCTCTATGTTGTCTTGAGGATCCAGCAGCTGGCAAAGCTCTCCCATCAACATCTGCGGGAGAGCCAGTGCCTGAGCCCAGTGGTCGGGGGCCGGGCCCAGGGTCCAGCTCTGGAATCCAATGTAGAAGACCACCTGGCCCACCAAACACGGAGCTGGGTACCTGGGCGAAACGAGTTCTCCTCGATCGAGAGAGGACCCCTGGCTCTGGGATCGGGTATGTCGCCAGCGAGATGCTGGCCCGCATAGAGTCAGAGCAGCGTGACATCGCCGAGTGGGCCATCTTTCATGTCCTGGAGGTGGGCGTTGATGGGTCCCTGTGATGGAGGGCGTCGTGGACATTCCCCCGAAAGACAACCCCAGGGCCCACTGCGCCCTCAAGACGCATGGTGAGGAGGCGCCAAAATCGTGATACTCCTCCTTTCCCCGAAGACAGCCCAGCAGAGCTGGGACATCTTAAGGCCGCTGGGTGTATGAGGAGGGGGAGGTCCCATTGTCTGATCCAGCAGAGGAGGAGGAAGAAGAAGAGCACTACTAGCCAATGCACAAGCTTGGCCATAAGACAGTATTTTGATGGGCAGGTGTGCCCCATTTTTTTTTGCGCACATATTCTTAAGAAAAAAAATAATAACATAATACCTTAATTTACCCACAACTCTGTCCATATCTGTGTCACGTTCACCAATATGTTTGTGTGTGTGTGTTTGGTACTGTGGGTGTGATATAGTAGACATTGATGTCATATAGGGGTGCATGGCGGTTGTAATGGTCCAGTATGGTGACATATTTGCAATGTTACACCATACACCTCTAGATAAACCATGGCCCAGTGTGGTTGGTGAAATGTAACCTCACAAATGTTACCCTGTGTGCGTTGCAACAAGGGATGACACAGGATGTAGCTGGCCAGAGTTTTATTACAGACCAACATTTTTAACAAACATTGCCAACACAATCCAAAAGCCTTGGTCAGGTTAGGAGTAGCTAATCCACACTACCCACTTTCCCAATGTGGGACACTATAAGAAAAGAGGCCAACGTGGCCTAAAAAACTAAGGTGCCAACATGGCAACAGGGAAAAAAACAAGGGTCCAACATGGACAACAATTATTAGGGGAGTCTGGTCCCATTATTGGTGGGGGGTGATGGATTAGGGGCCCTGCCGGACTGGGCTGTCTGGAGGCCGTGTATCATGGCACCCAAGCGGGCAAGGTGTTGCTGCCCTTCTTGGTGTGCCCTCTCCATGTGCTGCTGTGCCTGCTGGTGAGCCAGCAGTAGCTCCTCAATGGTTGGTACACCTGTGTGGGAAAGAAGGACATTAGTGAGTTAAATGTGTATGTGTAGGTGGGTGTTTTAGGGAATTTTAATCGATTACATGTACAGAGGAGGAGATGGGGATGGGCTGACAGCCCAGCCTGCAGCACATGCTCGTTCTCCTTCAGGCAAAATAAACCCCCAAAAAATTAGGACTCACATAATGGTGTGTTGAGCACACAACAGTAAGTACATTAGCAAGCTTGTAGGCCTTAGCAGACACTTACCACCATACACAGCACTTGCAGCCAAGGCTTGTGGCCCTGGTATTGAGGGAGTGGTTGGGCCCTGCTGGATTTCCGTGTGGGAAGGGACTGGTTGGGTCCTCCGGGGCTGGGGCTGCGGGAGTCCCAGGTGGGGAGGGCCTGGCTGGGCCCTTCGGGGAAGGTGGTGGGAGTGTCCTGGGTGCCATTGGGGACTGTGGAGTGTCCCCAGACACGGAATCCTCGTCATCTGTAATATGAAACATGATAACAGAGAAATTTAAGAAAAGGAACACAACATAGCGAATACACCTTGTGTGTATGAAGGTCATGATGGCGTGAATGGTATGGTAAAAGGTTATGGTCTGCGCCTACACTATGGTGAGGGTTCACTCTGGTTTGGGACATGGGTCCAACACCAATGGCCACATATTTTGAATGTTAGATAACCCTTGACTTAGCATGGTAGGTATTTGAAACTTGAACACAAGAGCAGCCAGTAATCATCAGGTGTTCGTACCATGGGGGCCAACACGTAGCATGGAGATTGTATTCAGTGTTCTGTATTGTGATCAATGTGTAGCAAAATAGTACGTGTCACAGGTCACACATATTTGCTGCAAGGTGTCATGTGGGTCTTCAACATCGCATTAATATGTTGTTGTTACCTTTGCAGTCACGACAAAACTATTTTTGCCACCACACAGATCATGGACCACTAGAGCCATCACCATTTGGATGACAAATGAGTGTTTCGTACACCTTCATATTGCAGTGTAACCAAAATGCAGATGCACATTGGTGACAGCTCCACATGGTGGCTTAGGCCACATTATGTGGCATGGCTCAATACCACATGATGTTTGTGTAGTGTTTGGAGTATTTCGCTTCCCATGTGTGTGTTTGGCATTGCCACATACTCACCACGCAATCCTGGCACGAAGATCCACAATGCACCCTGGCGACTTGTGCTTCACGTCTGCGATCTTCTTCTGGATCTGATTGCAGGTCCTCTCCTCCCCCAGTTTGTGGAGCAGGGCCTGCTGGATCCTTCTGAGTATGCTGCGCTTGCGCAGCCGTGGCTGCCGGTGACGCTGGTCACACCAATAATCATGGCAGTCACATAGGTCTATGAGGAGCATTAGCTCCGCCAGACCCCATGTGGCAGCGCGCTGTGCTGCGGCCATGACTGTTCAACTATGTGCAGGGGAGGGGCAGGCACCTGGCAGGCAGGGAGTAACGAAAACAAACGTCATGACATCACCATGCACACTGGCGCCGCCAAACAACATTGAGGACGATACCAAGGTAGCCGTCCGCGGAGCAGGAGTAGCGTAATATAGCCATCAGCATCACCAAATTCACGAACGATTGCAGTGCGTTTCCCATGGCACCCATGTGCTATGTGTAGGCCAACATCTGAACTGTTATGTGTGGCAGTATGGTGGACACAGTGAAACCTCCAATACACGTGCCCAGCATAGCTTGCGCTATTGAATGCGTGCGTAATTGGACTGATGTAGTGGATGGTTGTGTAGGTGAAGATGTGTGTGGTGCTGAAGTGACGGCTTTTCAAATATGGCGCCCTGTGCAGTGACAGCCAATGGAAACATAGTAGCCACCACCAATCATCGCTGACGGGGCGCGGACTGCAACATGCTGTGGCATGCCTACGGGAAATCAATAGGTGACACAGATACCATCACTATCTCCCGTTCACGCCACGAATGTCGCTTTCATGATTGCCTCTGATTTTGGAGCTGTGCTGTGAAATCGGAACCAGGCGACAACTTTTTTATGGCTGCCAAATTCCCAAATTACATGCCGCAACTGCGAGGCAATTTGACGGCGATGGTGCCGGGGCGACATGTCGCCGGTCAGATTCCTCACCGCGGTTTCGGCATGTAAAGGTACCCGTATACACAGGTTTGTCTGCAGCAAAGTTAACAAAAAATTATTGCATATTATCCATTCAACCCATTGCACCAGGTTCTTAAAGGAACACATTACCTGGGTTCCCTACATAAAGTACAGCCACCACCTTTAGGACCGCTTTTAGTCTACGTTCACACACAGAGTATTGCTGCGTTTTGTGAGGATCCGTTTTAGGTGCAAAAACACCAAAAACTTACCCTCACAAAGCGCAGCATTCTGTGCGCAAACATCACTGCGCTATTTGCCTGTGCTTACTCACCTTGCTGTGCTCACCCTGTGACTGCTGGTGATCTCTCCTCATCCCAGAGTCCGCAGTGAGTGTGGCCTCTAGGACCCTGCAGCCTCCCACGTGAATGGTTGACCTCGCTCGGTCACATGGTGCTGTCCAAAGTCCTCCACAGGTCCTACGGCATCGGGATGAGGAGAGATCATTGTGGGAGAACGATAAGTAAAAGTGCAGCGAAAAAATGCCAGATAATTGACACGCTCATTCTTCTTACTGACCTGCTTTTCAGCCCTAAACAGGTCCGTATGTAGCGCAGCATGTGAATGCAAAATAGTAAAATGCATTGACTTGCTGGGACAGCTAATTTCAATGCGTTTCACTGCATTTTCACTGCAATAGAGGATCCGTACAAAGCGGAGCCGAACAGTGCAATAGCGCACCATGTGATTGTAGCTTTACAGCATTCTTTTAATCTGTATATATGTCCCCAATTCCCATTGAATCGACCAAAAAAGACCATTATACCCAAAGATGGCAAAGATCGGTTCGATGAGCGTTGTTTTTCTTGATCTGGTGCCTCCTCTCTACCTACAGTCACCATCCTCATTCTCATCTCCATGTAGATGGCATGTCCTATGTCATCCATACAATGTCTCCCAATTGTGCTCCAGTGTACTTTGTTTCACCCAGAGGCCAGAGCAAAGTTCTGTAGTGTGCAACTGCTGACTGTTGAAAAAATACGCTAGTAAGGCCCCTTTCACATCTTCGTTTCTGTCCTAATCCGTCAGATCCGGACAGAAAACCGCATCGGCCGCCTAATGGCCGCACTTGCAGTACACTTGGTGCAAGCCCCATGCATTCTCTCAAATGCGATATTGCCGCGATCCGGCACTTGCGGCCGCAAAAAACATGTGGTCAGCTGTGTTTTTTTTGCAGCTGCAACTGCTGCAATTGCCGGATCACGGCAATACTGCGCGTGCCACAAGCTGCGTAGAGAATGCATGCGGCTTGCCGCAAGTGTACCTCAAGGTCGGCCGTTAGGCGGCAGATGCGGTTTTCTGTCTGGATCCGGACAGAAACGCAGATGTGAAAGGGGGCTTAACTGATCCTCCTGATTTGAAAAAAACACAAGTGTGAAAGGGGCCTTACAACTGGAAAAACCTGACACAATAGAGGTTTCAGGAAAACAAAGCCAAGTTTTCTAAACCACCTTCTACTGAAAAAACTCAGCAGGTTCACCTGAGTTCAAGAGACGTTTTGTGCACATACCCTGAATGATCTATCTGCACGTTCCTTATTTTTATACTCTAAGCTTCTAATTTATCAAGTTCGTAAGTAAAGGAAAATTAAGTTTGACAATCAGTTGGGAAATAAACACAAAGGGGTTTACTGCTTAATGTGCCATCTGTGTTTTGTAGCTGGAAAGAATTCTGAATACTTGAAAAAAAAAAAGTTATATTAAAAATGAAAATTGTGATTAATTAAACTAATTGAACAAGGGAGATGTCTCATCTTTCAGACATATTTCCTGTTCTTAAATTTACTGCAGTATGGATTTAGGATGTCTCCAAAGCGTCACTAATAGAAGAATATCAGAACATGAGGTGACATTTTCTGTTCTGAATGAGATAATACTTTTTATTTACTACTTTAATCTTTTGATTTTATTTTCACTATTGTTTTATTGCTTTCACACAGGTTGGATTTACTTCTTGCCTTATTCATTTTGGGAGATGCTGCAAAAATTGATATTTCCTGTTTAAGAGCATTTGTAGAAATTGGTTCTGACTTTCTATCTACTATTTCACAATTTCAAGGACAGGTAAATATAAATAGCTGCAGTAGAGATACAATTCAGTAGGCGTCTATTATTCTTGTTGTATGCCCTTATGAAAGGTGGGATGAGAATGGCCTCTGTGCGGCTAATTACCCAGTAATCAGATTTCATAACTCTCATTTATAGAGTTTTTCATTTTAAACAAAGTCATCAAAAAATGTGCATCTATTTTAGAATTGTCTTTTGCTGTTTAATACATTTTCTGATTTTTATGTCCTTGTGGTTTTAGAGTCATTCATCAAATGTGACTTTTTAAGAAGTCATAACATTTTTGTGCAAAAACTCTAAAAAGCAGCAAAATGATTAAATGTAAAAGTAGAACATTTTTTAATTTGTGCAAAATTAATAACTCACATGCGCCATTTTTAAGAACCTAGAGCTTAATTGACAGCAAATACCACAAAACAAAAAAGAAAAGTCACCTAAAATAAACAGTAAATGATCAATGGTGGTCAATGAGTTCATTCTTCGTATGGTAACACCATACAGTGAATATGATGAAAGATAAAACAATTGTGTGAATTCACTTTTTTGCAATTTCAGCATGCTATATGGTAAAATAAATGATGTCCTTCAGGCGGCCGTCACACGCTGAGATATCGCTAAAGATATCGTAGACGATGTTAAATTTGCATATCGTCCGAACGACGCGCAAAATCGCTCATCACGACGCTACACCCACAGACATCGCTCACACGATTCCCCGATCCACCCATCCAGCGATCGTCTGAGAGATGCAGTTATCAGCAGTGGACATCGTTCAGCAAAGAGTCACACAGAAATCTCCTAAACGATGTGGGAGCAAATGTGGGCGTTATTGGAGCCCATAGGCGTGGTACATGGGCTCCAAGCTGCGCCCCTCACTACACCATTGGTGCTCAGTACTGCGTCCTCATTGGGTCAGATGTCCTTTGAAACATGGCGGCCTCATCCCCACAATGTCCTGCGATATTGATCGCAATGTATATGTGTGCTGTACCACATAACTAAATTGCAATGGGCAAAACGTACAGAACGCAATTCCCCGTGTTGCGTTGTGCAAAATTAGCTAGCTTATGCGTTGTCCAATTTTAAGGTAGTGTACAGATGCGTTTAATTAAACAGAACAAGAATATAAATGGTTGTTTCGGGTTAAGCCGATTTTGGATTGTGGCCGTAATGTCAATCCAAAAATGTATGATCAGCTATAAGACTGTGTGGATTGGTGCTGAAGTGACAGCTCCACAAAAAATGGCGCCATGTCAAGCGGGAACCAATCATGACGCTGGAGCTTTGACCAATAATAGCAGACGATGGCCCAGCCAATCGGAACGCATGAGGGTTCAGGAATCAGAAATGAGGAGGCGTGACACAGGTGAATACCCGGCACGCCTACGTGTTTGATTTCGCCATCGCTGAAATCACACGTTTCGTGCGATGTCGTGAATTTACACGTGTCGATTGTGCGTATTTAATTGCCCGATATCGTCAGATCTGAGAACCGAACCTCAGATCACGATTTAGCGATTTGATCAGATGTCGCTCGTCGTATCTCGCCGTCACACGCACAGACATCGCTTACGCGATGTTTAATCTGCCGCGTTCAAGCGATATCTTGCACGATATCTCAGCGTGTGACGGTCGCCTTAAAGGTACAACTTGTCCTGCAAAAAAGAAACCTTTATATGGCTATGTTGATGGAAAAATAAAAAAGCTATGGCTCTTGGAAGAAGAGGAGGGAAAAAGGAAAAATTGTAAAATCGCCCCGGGGTGAAAGAGTTAATTACACAATCAAAACGCATGGAAAAAGTCACAAAAACTTAACGAAAAAAAAACCTAATTTACACAATAGGTGCAAAAGTGGTGCAGAAACTCTGCACCATTGAGATCTCAGCAAAAAGCTCATTGTGTGATTGTAGCCTAAGGCTACTTCGACATCAGCAGTTCTCGGCATTCGCAGCGGATCTTGTAGTTTTGCCAGATACCAGAACACTTGCGGCAAGACTGTGTTTGACCTAATTAATTCCCTATGGGACTTGTGGACATGTGCGGCACTTGCGTCAAGTTGAAAAACAGCTGCTAGCAGGGGTTTTTGTCCATTGCTGCAAATACCGCATTGCGGCAAAACCACAAGTTCCGCACACGTCCGCAAGTCCCATAGGGAATGCATTAGGTCAAATGAAGTCTTGCCACAAGTGTTCTGTCTTCCAGCAGATGCGACAAAACTGCCAGATCTGCCGCAGTTGCTGAGAACCGCTGTTTTAAAAGCTGCCTAAAGGTGCCTTCACACTGCGGTCAGATCCGATCCAGGGCTGTCAGGGGTGACAGCCCCGGACCTGATTTTGGTCCCATAGTATCCTATGGGGCCGGATGGAGCTGGATGGCAGCTATCTGCCATCCGGCTTCCATCTCGCCGTAAGAATCCGGGAGAAGTGGGATTTTTGCAAGCAACGTTTTTGTGTCCGGGGAGAACAATCTCCTCATAATTGGTGTCTCCTGGATTCCCCCGGATCCTTCCGGGGCAATCCGGAGCTCATGGGCCAGATTGCCCCGATCCGAGAGGATCTGGGAACAGGACACCTGCGGCTGCACGCCACTGTTATAATTCAGGACCGTGGCTAGCTCCCTGCGAGCCACGGTCCTGAATCATCAGCAGCTGCACACCGGACCAGAGGGCATTGTAGCCCTCCAGTTCTGTGTGCTGATCCGGCTCACCCCTGACAGCCCTGGACCGGACCAGACTGCAGTGTGAAGGCACCCTTAGTGGTCGTAAATGAAAACATTTAAAACAAAAATATGAACTATAGACTTGTATATTTTTACATTTCTCCTGTTATTAGCAATAAAAATATAAGTATAAAAATCTCCATGGTCAGGAAGGTGGGAGGGGGGTAAATTATGAAATATGTGAAATAAGTGGGGTTTTTCTCCTTCATACTTTGTTGCATGGTACAAACAATTTCCATGTGACTTGTATAATATATGGGAAACAATATCTACTGTCGAGTGTTTGAACATGTATGAAATACCTTTTTTAAAATACAATTAATACATTTTTGTAGGTGAAATCAGCGCTGTAATGTTTTACAGATGTGTCGGTCTTTCTCCTTACAGCCTCCTCCATCTTCACGACCTCTGGAAATGATTGCAGTTTATACTGTAGTTCTAGCCGATATTTGCTTACATGGAGCCACATCTGAAATACAAAAATGTGCATTTATTGGGTTTCAGAGTGAAAGAACATGTAATGTGGCAATCACAGAAGCCTGTTTAAAAGGATTATTGCATTTTAATCCTCCAAATATACCAGATTTCAGTAAGTAATTTTAAGTACTTTATTTCCAGTTAGTAAGGAAATTTTCTAAGTCTTTAAAAATGTATTTCCTACTTTTCCATATTACTCTTCTAATTCAGGCATATCCGTTCATTTATCTCACAACTGCTTGCAGTAGTGTTGGTTGTGTGTTTGTGCCATGTATGTCATCACTATGGTAGAGTCTGCTAGGAGGAAGTGAGTGAGACATTACGTGATATAAAAGGGGTCATCAACAGGAAAATGACTGAAATCATATTACTTGGCATGATGTATTTGGTACATAAATCACATTGTTTTGTAATTGAATTTAGAATTAAAGACTGCCTTGCCGTGGTTTCCAGTCAATGGCTCCAAACCATTAGAGGCCAAGTTACACACACAGATAATTGTGCTGAGATTGTTCGCAGATCTCTGGTTGCAGTGAAATCATGGACATATTGTCCCATTTTGTGGCCGTGTACAAATGTAACAATGTATCCATGATTTCACTGCAACCAGAGATCTGTGACCAATCTCTGCACAATTATCTGTGTGTGTAACTGGGCCTTAAGACAAGCAGTTTTCACACTGGTCTCGATGAAGGAGCGTGGTGGAGTTAGATGCTTCTCATTCATTAAGATGTGCTCACTTCTTAAAGGGAATCTGTTCACAGGTATTTGCTACCTCATCTGACACCAAAAACTGAGTGCAAAAATCTGCACAAAAAAATCCACACAAAAACAATCTGTGGCAAGTGCTGTCAAAAAAATGTCAAAAACCAGGGTTTTTGGTTCGTACATTTTCATCGTGTGCATGGCTCATATTTGTCTGTGCTTTGTATTTTTACTGTTTAGCAGGAAGAGGGGGGTTCCCGCCCCTCCATCATGAGCTGTGCACACACAACACAGCTTCACAGACAGCCCATGCTAGATGAAGTCGTATCTGAATCCTGTTTTTAGAGGTATATCCACACATAAGCAGGTTTTAAATATATCAGCTAGGGACTGCTTCAATCAGGGTTACCTTGTCGTATGGTGAAGCAGCTTAATGTACTTTTTTTGCATCTCTGTCTACCAACCCACCCCCTGTCCTCTTCGCTCTGAATGCGACCTCAGACTAACATCGGCATTAATCCGAACCTCCCATTCCCGACTCCAAGACTTCCCTCGAGCTGCACCACTCCTCTGTAATGCTTTACCCCAAGAAATTAGGACCATCCACAACTTGCATATCTTCAGGCGCTCCCTAAAAACACACCTTTTCAGGCCGGCCTATCATTTTCCCTAACAGCAGTCATTTAGACATAAGATATTCATTCTTATAAGCCCCTGTACTTTGTGTTCCCATCCCGTCTTAGATTGTAATTCACTTGTTGGTGGTGAATGAATGCAGTTTTACGGACGCGTTCATCGTGTGCATGGCTCATATTTGTCTGTGCTCATCTGGCAGCAAGATAATGTAGGCAAAGAAACCCTGAATCCGACAATGTGTATCACATAGATTATTGGCTCCAGCCGTTCTGACTCTATTAAAGCATTACGTATAAAGAACAGCAGAGCTGGGATAGCTGCGCCTGTCTATCCCAAGATCTCTATAGAGATTGTGCATTAACATTGAGGTGTCAATCATAGCAGGGGGACTGCTATGCACGTGACAAAATAGTCCTGTAATGGTAATCCCCAGGTGATAAAAGTCTTTAGTTTTCATAAACAATAGCACACATGCTGATAAGAGAAGCATAGTTACTTTTTCTTTTTTAACCCTTGCAGTATGCTGTCCTAAGTTTACATAGCAATAGCCTGTTGATAGATTCTCTTTAATAAATTAGGTGTGGCTGACAAGTAGCATGTGCACTTCAACACAAATTTTATACCAGTCAGTGAGTGGAGTAGGATGTCTGGCACGAGGAATGTCATTACTGATCAGTAGGGATAGGCAAATCCAAACTGTAAAGTTTGGGGTCCATACTGAACACCTAGTATTCAGGCACAGACCCCAATTGCGGACTCTCCTGAGATCTCCATGTTACAGTTCAGGTTTGCATTCAGAGGAGGGCTAAAAAAAGAAAGAAGACAGGGATTATACATTAGCTCATCCTCATCTGCCCGCATGTACCTATGGGGCCGCAGGGCCTCAGTGATGTCACCCACGGCAATCAGAGACTGCCTCAGGGAATGATGCTGTCACTCACTGTGTCACTAGGGCTCCTTGCAGGAGTGAACTCACATGACCCCTCTGTAAGTGAGTCCACTGTCGCGGAGGACATCACATAGTCACTGAATCCCCATGGTCAGTGTGATTACAGACTCTGCAGGGACAGTATGCTTGTTCTCTCCATACAGACTCTGGATGAATGATCATGGAGGGGTATGTGGGAGTAACAAAGTTGGAGTTGAGATATGTGTTTGTGTTTTTTGTTCTATGATTTTTCTCTGTGTGTTGTGTATTATTCACTATTTACTAGAGATTCATAATGGCCAGGTCCAACATTGGCCTGGCATTATGAATATTGGTCTTAGTACCAACTGCCAATACAAAGCTGGCATTAACCCCTTTATTACCCAGTTTGCCACCAGCACTTTGGCAACTGGAAGAGTTGGGTACAGCACCAGAAATTCTAATGAATGCACCATTTTCTGGGGCGGCTACAAGCTTGGGATTCCCCACGCTGAGGATTCCAGCCCCCAGCAGCCTAGTTGTACATGGCTAGCAACCAAAAATATGGAGAAGCCCCACATCATTTTTTTTAACTCTATCAAATAATAAAAAAAATTACATGGAACTCCACTGTATTTTTGGTTTTCCAACCAGGTACACACCTAGGCATCTAGGGGCTGGAATCCTCAACGTGTGAAGGTCCAAGCCTTCATGAAAATGTTACTTTCGCAGAAGAGCCATTTTTTGGTGTTGTACCCGACTCTTCCCACTGCAATGGTGCGTTGGCAAATGAGGTAATAGTTTTTGAGGTTAATGCCAGCTGGGTAATATCTATTGGCATCAAGCCCAGAGGTTAGTAATGTTGAGGTGTCAATCAGATACCCGACATTACTAACCAGGTCAGTGAGAATACAAATAACGACACCAATAAATAATATGGTTACAGGTCACTGGTGCTTAGATGGATAGTGACCCCAAGGCAAAGAGAAATGTGAGTGTTTCCAACTCACTGAAAAGACTGGCAGTGATGTGACAAAAGGTTATTAGAGTTCAGACTTGTGGGGTCACATAGGGGCTATCTCGGGAGTTTAAACTCTAGTGCCCGCAGTGATGTCACATGCAGAAGACTGTGAGCCAGGAGCAATGCACAGAAACCCCTGTGGTGCGCTCATAGGTACATGCGTTTTAGGCTCTGTCTGCAGTAGGGCAGAGCACAGTTCACCTGGGCAAGCCGGAGAGGCATCTGCACAGGTGCAGACGATGGGGAAATGGCACATGGATAATGCAGGATTCGTTATCAACATAATTTAGAAGAAGAGGCAGTTGGATGGCGAGGAGAGGCGGGACAGACTGCAATAGAGGCAGAACAGACAGAACATCTACAAGCAAGCTCATCGACCGGTAACAGGTAATTAATTAAAATACAGGGCGATATTTATAAGTTAATTATTTGGTGTACAGGGGGAGTCAGGTCATATTAGCCACCTTCTTAAAATGCAGAATAGGCGCTGCTGATGGTGGCGCTTTTGGTTTAATACACAAACATCTGGTGAAAAGTACCCTTTAAAAAAATAGCTCCCCTGTATTTCTGTTTCCAGCAAGGTAAAACTGGGCAGCTGGCAGTCGGTGGCAGCGTATACCTACTTGCTGTACCTGGGCTTGTGACCAAAAAAAAGAGCAGAGCCCCACGTGACATTTTGACATTAAGAAACCATTTTTTTCTCTTTTTCCAGCACCTAGCATAGCTTTATTAACACTCACAACAGTGAACAATTGCTAAAAAAGCAGCAAAATCCACATGAAAAAACGCACCAAGAGACCACTAACATCTCTGTGTGGATCTTTGAAACATGGTCTGGATTTTGGATGTCAAAAATCTGCAGCACACATTCTATGTCACCTTATAGCCGAAATTGAACTTAAAAAAGCATCAAAACCGTGGCGAAAACGTGTTGCGGTTTTGATGCTTTTTTTGCCAAGAGATGCAGATGAGCAGACTGAACTCAATGCATGCAGTTTTGTGCCTTAAGTTATGTGCCCATGCTGCAGATTTCCCATGTTTTTCCAGCATTTTTTTCAGCGTATTTTTGACAAATCTGCAGTAAAGCACCTTCCCTACAAAGTGTATGGGAAGCTAGAAGTGCTGTGCCCACACTGCACATTTTTCCACATAAAAATGTGCAGGATGTCAATTCTTGCAGCACATTCTGCAGAGGTTTTCACCCATAGACCTCAATGTTAGCTCCTAAATACACAGCAGATACACACCAATGTTCACACAGTGCATAATTTGCTGCATATTTTGTGCTGATGATATGGGGCTCGGCTGTATTTTTGGTCACCAGCACAGGTACAGCAGCCAAGTATAGGCTTCCATCCACCCCCAGCTGCCTAGTTTTACCTGTCTAGAAACCAAAAATACAGGTGACCCCTTTATTTAAATTATTTTTTGAAATAGTGTTAAAAAAACAACAATGTAGGGCTGCACTGTATTTTTGGTTTCCAGACAGTTACAACTAGGCAGTTATGGACTGCCACCCACCACCAGCTGCCTAGTCATACCCGGTTGCTAATGCAGATATAACTTAGCCCATTTTTTTAAATATTTTTTTTAAATAATGAAAAAAGAAAACTATGTGGGGCTTCACAGTATTTTTCTTTGCCAGCCAGGTACAGCCAAACAGCTGGGGGCTTCAGTTATCAGCTCGGGGAGGCCCAAGAATTCTGGCCCCCCCACACTGCAAATTGCATCCCGCAGCTGCCCAAAAAAATGGTAAAGTCATTAGAAGCGGTAGATGACACTAATATAGTCTTGAAATAAGGAAGATGGCACTCACCGGTCTGTTGCTGTGC
The DNA here is from genome assembly GCA_033576535.1 of Allobates femoralis. NCBI lineage: Eukaryota > Metazoa > Chordata > Amphibia > Anura > Aromobatidae > Allobates > Allobates femoralis. Next base: position 734,553,131 of record JARQOC010000003.1, read on the forward strand.
TTTTATTCAGGGTGCAATATTCATATGGTGCAGGGAGGGGGGGTGTATATGTGGCGCCCCTGCGTCCAGGAGGCCACAGAAGGGAACTGCAGCCAGGCAGGTAGGACATTGTTGCACACCAACACCCTCACAGCCCACACAACCCACGTACAGAAGGTAGCATCCAGCCCTGAGATTAGAGACTCTATGAGATTGAGGGGTGGTGGATTTAGAGGAGTGGGTTGGGCACACACGTAGTCAGGTGACTCAACAGTATATAGGAAAGGGGGAAGAGGAAGGTGTTCAGTAGGCCGTAGTGAGCTGAGATGCAAAGGCCAGAAGCTGAGGAGCACAGGCCAGAGAACAGCAGCAGGTTGAGCTGAAGCTGAGCAGGAGAGAGCCACACGTCCTGGAAGAGTGAGGGCATAAGGAACGCAGAATCTGTACTGAGCCAGTGCGAGCCAGAGGAGAGAGAAAGCCTATCCAGAGCCGGATCCCCAGGAGTGTGAGAGGACAGAGAGGGACGGTGTAACCCGGGCCCTAGAAACACAGCTAAAGCAACCGACTGCAGGCGGAGTAGCCCTCCTATTATACCGAGAGACGCAGAAGGAAAGGAGCCTGGTAGAGCCTCAGACTTGAGGACTGCTGGAGGCTGGGCTGAAGTAGAGTGTCGGCTCTATAGAGGACCATAGTTTACCCGGCATCCCCAAACAACACGACGGGGGGTCTTAATTCCAGATTTGGATCCCTACCCTAAAGGACAGGCAGCTCAGTGACAAACTAAGGACCCACAGGGGCCCGAGTCACCGCCATACTGTCCAGTGTCGCACAACACGAAGTAAAGAGAGAACGTAATAGCCCGGAAAGGACACTGCAGATTGTGTGAGGGGTCACAGAGAGAGAGGCCTGGCTGCAGAGCAAATGGAACCCGGAGAGGGAGAGTGTGCCCGTGTATTAAGAACTGTACTTGAACTTTGTAAGAACTGCACTGAACTGCAAATGACTTGTGAACTGTCTGAACAACTAAGAGTAAGCACGGAAAACCCTGGAACTGCTTCCCTTGTGTTTCTGCATGAAAGTGATTCTCTCCCTACAGGATACAGCCTGTCAGCACCAGCAGAGAGGAGAGATCCCTGCAGCGTCTACAAAGTAAGTGTGCTACACACTCCACAATAGACTTAACCCTTACTGCCCCGGGGAACACAGTTCTACCCACTGGAACTATCCCACCTAAGCTGCCATTACATCATCCCCGGAGGTTCTGCAGCAGCGGCGGCCCCCATCACTGGCCGCATCAAGTGGGTGGCGTCACGACTGACAACCCCTGTAAATATCCCCTTTTATTGCCGAGCCCGGGACACGAACCGGACCAGGACCACCCGTAACTTCCCCCACAGCAGACACGATCCGGTACCAAGTACCCTCGTCCCAGTGGGCCCGACATATAGCTGAGGTGACGACAGCACCGTTTCGCGCAACATGCGCTTCCACGGGTCACGGGTGGCCCGTGGAAGCGCACGTTGCGTGAAACGGTGCCGTCGTCACCTCAGCTGTACACCCCCCTCCCTGCACCATGTGAATATTGCACCCTGAATAAAAGCACAGCAACAGACCGGTGAGTGCCGTCTTCCTTATTTCAAGACTATATTATATGTTGCCTAGTGACGGGCACCACCTGGCCGAACACCGGTCGCTCCAGAGCGTTCTCTCCGATAAACCGGCAGCATTGGTGCCCCTGTTCCTTCTGTGGGTAGATGACACTAAGCCCGTGGTTCATAATGTAAGACCAATGTTAGATCTGGCCACTAGGAACCTCTAAGTAAATATTAAATAAAATACCACACTGTGAAAAATATTTTATTTGCATATGTGAATACACAGAGAAATTGAATTTATTAGAAAAAAAGACAGAAACACATCCCTCATTAACCATGTTTATTACTACCAGAGCAACCCTTCATGCAAATCCTCTACGACGTCCATCTGCTGTGGAAGTCGAAACACACTGCCGATAGTGTGCAGGATGACATCACAGTAAAGTTCAGCTGAGTTCAGCCCCAGTGATGTGGCTGAGCTCTGACCTTGGGTGACCTTTCCTGCGTCACCCCACTCGGTAGATGCTAAAATGTATGGGCTATTTCCAGGTTACTCCAACAGCAAATCACAGAAGCCCACTCTCTGTGACAGCATCTGTGATTGGCTGTTCTCACCTGAATACCCAGGAAGTAAATGAGCAGCCTCGGAAGTACAAGCAGGCGGACGCCGGTAAGTGTGAGTTTATGTTTAATTCATGCTTTTGTTATTCTAACAGCCCCCCCATCCCCATCTCGTAACTTTAAAGTCTGAGTTTGAACTCAAGTTCGACTCGCGTTCGGCCCTGAACTCGAACTTTAAAAAAACTCCGGTTGGGTCCACTGAACTCGAACATCAGCGGGTTCAGCCATCACTACTCATTATGAATTAGATGAGCTGTGACATCACGTCTCCGCTACTCCTAATCACCACCCATTTTAGTGGAGCTGAGAGAAAGTCCGAATTTTGCTGAAGTTTTGTGGGACTCCAAGTTATACAACAATTATATAATTTTTCAAACTTGATGAACAAAGGCCAGTGCGTCTTACAATTGGTAACTGAATTTAGTTAACATAATACTGTGGCGGGGAGAGAGATTTTTTCAGTTTTTATAAGCTTTGTTTCCATTTATTTACACTGAAATAAGTGGCAATTCTGTCTAGCGCTTGAGACTTGAATAATCTTAAATAATTTGTGTACTAAATTAATAGTGCTTCACAAAACCCGCTGGAAAGTTGTGGTATACAAACCTGTTTAGTTCACAGCCATACTGAAAGCATAGAGATCCAAACAGTCATCCAAACAGGATATTTTGCCAAACTCATAAAAACAATCCTCCACGTTTGTAATAAAAGGTGGAGGCATAAAGCAATTAAAGGAACCTGTCACCTGTTTTATCCATCTGTAAACTGCATGATATAAGGGCAGAGACAATGTCTTTTATACAAAGTCATAAAATCAAGTCTAAAGATAGAGCATTTACAGAGGTGTTCCCCCCAAAAAGAAAAAGACAACAGCATCCTTAAAGTCCTGTCACACATAACAAGATTGTTAACAAGATCGTTGTAACGTCACAGATTTTGTAACCATGACCCCGCTAACGATGTCATTATGTGTGACACGTACCAACGATCTGGCCCCCGCTGTGAGATCGTTGATCATTACACACTGCTCTGGGTCATTTCTACATCGTTGCGCTCCCGCTGGGAGCGCTGCATCGCTGTGTTTGACAGAGACAATGACCAATGATCTCAATGCTACGCTATGGAGTGACAATTTCCAACGACCTCGGTATAATTCTAAATCGTTGCTGAAGTCGTTGGTGACATCGCTGGTGAGATACGTGTTTGACATCTTACCAGCGATGTGAAAATGAAGCACCAGCGATCAGGCCAGGTCGTATCGTTATCGGTATCGCTGGTGCGTCGTTATGTGTGACGGGGGCTTTACACTTATATAACTCTTAGGGTATTAATATAATACCAGAAGGTGTGCCAAGTTATAATGTGGGTCCAAAATATCTTTATGTACTATGTTGTAAAAGTTCTCACAGTTCCCTCAAGAACATATGTTAATCACAGGTGCATATAGTACATATTTTTTATTCCTATTCCAACTTAATGGTCCTAGTTAGTTGGGGATTGTAAAACACATGTGGCATTATAGTTGGAACACAATACTTATTAAGTAAATCAGAATATAATGCCACATGTTTTACGATTCCCGACTAACTAGGACCATTTAGTTGGAATAGGAATAAAAAATATGTACTATATGCATCCGTGATTAACATACGTTCTTGAGGGAACTGTGAGATTGAAAATTTGCAAATCACAATATTTGAAATTATGCTGTTATGCCCCCTAAAAATCACTCTTATGTGACAATACCTTGTTGTTTCCCTTCTAACTTGCTGTCCACTGCCTGTTGTCAAATGTAATCAATTTCTAGTAGCAGAGAAGTGATGGATTACAGGGCGTGCTGATTAGGATCACTCTGCTCTTGTCTTCCGGACTCTCAAACTTCAAGTAACTATAATGGTGCCGTCACACCTGCCGACGTCGCTAGCGACATCGCCGAAAAAGTGACGTATCAGCGATGTCGCTAGCGACGTCGCGCTGTGTAAATGAGCGGCGCGACCGCGTTTCATCGCTGGTCGCAGGTTGACAGGTTTACGGCAAGAACCGTAAACCTGTCAACCTGCGAACTGCGATAAGGCTGGATCGCGCCGTGTGACATCGCCAGAGCGATGTCGGCGGCGATCCAGCCTATACCGCAGCGTTGCTGCGGATCGCCCGCTGGGCTGAGCCCAGCCCAGCGAGCGATGTCACCGCCCGCATCGCTGCGGTGTCGCCGGCCGCAGCGATGCTGTGTGACAGCTGGCCAGCGATGTCGGAACCGAGCGGGCACCCGCGCATCGCTTCCGACATCGCTGGCCAGATCGCCAGGTGTGACGGCACCATAAGTTCAGGATATGCAAATCAATGGACAAGAACTGTGAAGTGAGGGGAAAGCGGTTCCAAAATCTTTAGTGTTGACAATGATGCTAATGAAGAGGTGTAAGAGGTTGTGGAAGTGCCTTGCCCCTACCCCCATTACTGTGAAAAGTACTCTGTACCCATGAGGTTGTAACAGTGGTGTAATTATGCATTTTGTATCTGTGTAACTGTGCGTTTGCAGCCCTCTAGGGGGCAGGGTGAAGACTGCTCCCCTTTTAGTCAGGAGTTAATAATGAGAGTTACTGGTGTTCTTAAACTATAAACTAGAGCTGACATGGTAATTAGACAGGAGAATCCCCAATAGGAGAGAAACGATTCACAGGAACTAATGAAAATATACTAATTCGGCCTTTGCTACGGATCCTTAAAGTACATGAATATTGGCATGGACTAGTGGAATGCTACTGGCAGCGAGGAAGTGGTATCCTACAAAGCAATCCCTACCAGTGGTACCCCTACGGGGATCATGGGGTTGGAGCTAGTGACAACTTAATGAGTGCACAGCCAGAGACCGGAATGTTGGACTTATCAGGCATAATCCTGGAGATACTGAAACGTAGGGAGCAGTCTGCATCAAAGAGAAAAACTGTGAATATTCCAAAACTGTAACGTTCAAGAAATGTGCCCATGTTTCAGGAAATATTTTGAGTAAAGAACTCGTGTTTAATATGATTGATTCTTTCTGTACTTTGACCCTTATAGAGAGTAACAACAAACCAAACTTTTAATTCAAGGAGCTGGCCGGGGTGTAAGATGCTGTGGGTCCTGGGTCATGCTGCAGCCTGGAATTGATTCTGACTGCCCGACCCCATGCTTTGTGCCCCTTGATAGAGGAAAAGAGTGGAATGCAGGTTAGAGAAGACTGGTATTTGCATCCAAAGGAGTTTGAACTTGTTGGAGCATATGAAGACAATACAATCAAGCTTTTCTACAAGTATTGTTTGAAAGGATGTGGATACTTTTAAGTTACGGTATTCTCTTCATGAATCTTCATGAGTGAACTATTCCCTAGTCTCTCTATTGCTGGAACAAACTTTACATTCCACAATGTTTCAAGTTGAGACAGCTTTATATCTGTAGTACTGGAGGAGCACAGAGGCATTACAGGATCCAGAGACAGAGACCAGCGCTGATGAGCTCTATAAGAACTAATTTAGGTGTGCACTATGCCCAAAAAACTGACTACCTTGATAGACTGCAGAGATGGCCATTAGCCTAGCCATTGAGAAGGATTAAAACACCCAACAGATATATATTTTTTAATAAATTGGAAACTGAAATCTTCCTTGTTTTTTACAACCACTTTGCAATTTTATTAATTTAAAGGGAACATGTCATCAGTTTTTGTCTACTCTATCTGATATCAGCATGATATAGGGGCAGAGACCCTGATTTCAGAGATGTATCTCTTACGGGGCTGCTTTATGTCATTTTGATGAAATCACAATTTTATCTGCTGCAGATCTAGCAGTTCTCTGAATGTTGATCTTTGTATAACCCCACCCACACTGCTGATAGACAGCTTTCTCTGCATGAACAGTGTAAACAGAAACCTTTCAATCATTGGTGGGGCTGGGGTTATACAGAGCTCATTAATATGTTTGTCCAACTGGCAGTAAGGCTCCTTTCACATCAGCATTTTCACTGAATTGCAGCAGATCTGGCAGATTCACCGCATCTGCTGCGTAACGGTTGCACTAATGGCACACCTGTGGCATGCCCCATTCGTTCTCTATAGGGCTTGCGGTCAGGTGCGGCAAGTGCGGTTTCCTGGATCCGACAGATCCGGCACGGGAAAAAAAACGTCGCTAGCTGCGTTTTTTTGACCCGCTGCAAGTGCCGTATCCAGCAAACCGCACTTGCCGCACCTGACCGCAAGCCCTATAGAGAACGAATGGGGCATGCCACAGGTGTGCCATAAGTGCGACCGTTAAGAGGTAGATGTGGTAAATCTGCTGAATCTGCCACAATTCAGCAAAAACGCTGATGTGAAAGGGGCCTAAGTGTAATATTCCTCTAATGATAACCTTTTGCTGACCTGGAGATAGGTTCCCGTTATGAACTTGACACAACTCTTTCATTTAATGCTAATTTTTGGTGGTCCTTGCCTGTGGGGTCTTTGGCCATCCTACAGGATCTTTTTGTAACTATGCCTCTGTTCATACCATACATTATCCATGCCATGTTTTCTGCCCCCTGAATATTCATTTGAAAAGTACAAGAAAGTGACCTGGAGTTTTTAGGAGGATTCAGCTTTTTCCTGGGAGATTTGCCAACTGTTCATTAAGACCAGAAGGTTTACTGTTTTTATTTTTTTTCATAAGCCTTCCAGACATTTCTAATAGTTTATATGAATCCTTTAGGCTATTTCCATTTTACAACCAGATACAGAACTTTAGTAGAACCGGAACTATTTGCATAAGCAAATAATGATCAAGGAGTTAAAGCAATTAAGTAGAACAAATAAGCAGGATATTGGTACTATAAATCTTTCAATTTTTTACAATGTTAAAATTAAATATATTGTTCTATTAGGAGAGGAATAGAATATATTAAATTCTATACATCATTTCATACTGTTTAGGCTGGTTTCACACTTGCGTTGCATCAGTTTTGCATACGATTTTGTCTTGATCTGGGCCAGTGTTTTGCCGTAGAAGGGTGTGCTCACTTTACATGGTCAATCCAATGCTGTTAAAAGAATAGATAGATAGATAGATAAATAGATAGATAGATAGATAGATAGACAAATGCTAGAACAGCTAGATTGGGCTTACCAGTCTCCTGCTACTGCTTCTGGGGCTGTCCATTAAGCTTCATGCATATTCACTGTACTGACCGGCAACAGCCAATCACAGATACTCACACTCTGTGAGAGTCTGTGAGTCATTGTTGCAGTCAGATACATTTCCTCAATCTTGACAGTGATTGTGCTTGGTTGCCATATACATTAGTGTAAAAAAATTGATGTTAGCCAATAAAAAAAATCACACACTCACTTGACATCTGGAAAACCAAATGGATTTCACTTGTCCATCTTTTCTGGATGAAAATCAGACCTATATTTTAAACTCCAGTATCAGTACTCTAAAGGCCACATCACACCTGTCGACATCGCCGCCGATTACATAGGCGACGTAGGGGCGTGGCCTATAGGCGGCGATATCACCCCTGCGTCGCCTAATGTAAAGGGTCGATGTCGGCGCCTCTGAGTGGTCGCCTGGTTTCACATCAGTGATGTGAAACCAGGCGGCCGATCTGAGGCGATGTGTCCACATCGCCCTATGTACACGGCCGCCGGCGACCTGACAGGTGATGGGAGCTATAGGCTCTCATTGTACTGCATCGCCGCTGGGGTTTTGAGAGACCCCGGCGGCGATGCCGCATGTAAATGGGGGACGGCGACGCTGGCAGGGCGCCAAAAACATGCGTGCTCCAGCCCGTCACCACCGACATCTCCAGCACTGTCGACAGGTGTGACGGCACCCTAATAGAGATTAGCAACACTGTCCCTATTGAGGCTCACAATCTAAACATCCTACCAGTATGTTATTGAAGTGTGGGAGGAAATTGGAGAACCCGGAGGAAACCCACACAAACACATCGAGAACATACAAATTCTTTGCAGATCTTGTCCTTTGTTGGATTTGAACCCAGGACCGACTGCGGCCCCAATACTAGACATTATATCCCACCAGTATACACACTGCTTCCTGTGGCCCTGCAACATAATCATTGTAATTAATTTGTTTAGGCTCTCGATATATATGTAAATCTACCCAAGTAAATAGAATTTGTCTGAATAGGTAAGGTGTTAATTTTGGAGCCGCACTGTGCAATCACACGTCCCATGGTATAGTATAAGATGCATATTTTTCTTTTTGATATATAAATAATAGAGGAGGTTTGTTATTGAAATATTCCTACATATATGAGCTTCATATTCAGGTTTCATAGCCCCCAGCATCCTGAACATGCACAATATTCTGCTCTATGATATTGGATTGGAACTGGCAAACTATAATTGTGTAAGGCAGTAGATGCTGAGAAAATGTTTGTTTTTAGATATCATTTTATATAATACAATTCAAAATGCATGTGATATGGTATATAAATGATATGTAGGGGAACAACATAGCGATGAAATTATTTACCCAAATGTATATTAGAATATTGGTGCATTGTTTCAATATGAAACAAAAAAAAGTAATGATTTAAAAATAAGTGTTAAAATATTAATTTGTAATGCTTTTATATGTATCATCACTTTATAAGATGGGAATTACCCTTTCACAAGTTAAGCAGATGTTTATCTCTCTAATGTAATCCATTTTCTTTCTAGCATTATTTAAAGGGGTGGTCCAGGACTTATGCCTAGAATGGGAACCAATCAATATCAAATAGGTAATGGTCTGATATTCGACACCCCACTGATCACATCCCAGCTGCCACTACACTGCTCCATAGACTGTGTATTGTCTAGTCTCCAGTAATGCAGCTCAGATTATTGCAACAAGAACATACAATACACATTGTATAGACACTATTGGGGGTGCATTATAATATATGAAGGACTTTGGGGGTGCATTACAATATATGGAGAACCATGGGGTGTTCATTTTAACATATTGACCATCATAGGGGGTGCATTATAATGTGTGAAGGACTATGGGGTACATTACAATATATGACAGACTATGTGGGGTGCATTATAATATATGGAGGACTATGGAGTGTGCATTTTAATTTGTTAAGGATTATGAGTATACATTTTAACATATTAAGGTACTATGGGGGTGCATTATAATATATGGAGGACTATGGGGTGCATTACAATATATGGAGGACTATGTGGGGTGCATTATAATATATGGAGGACTATGGCAGTGCAATATAATATTTAGAAGACTATGGGAGGTGCATTATAATATAAGGAGGACTATAGGAATTGTTGGGATGTATAATATATGGAGTACCATGGAGGTACATTACAATATATAGAGACTATGAGGTGCATTATACTATATGGAGGATGATGAAGGTGCATTATAATATATGGAGGACTATAGGGGGTGCAGTATACTATATGGAGTACTACATGTGGGCCCGAAGCTATCGTATTCGGAGGGTGGTGTCTGTATGCTGTCTCTCGTCTCTGTGTCTCTGCCTCCCCTGTGCCTCTGTTTCCCCCTGTCCCTGTGACACCCTGTGCAGGGGCGGGCTGATGCACCTTGACCCAGGAGGCAGTGACATGTTGGCAGCCCTAGCAGTGAGCGGGGGAGGGGAGGTGCTAGTGGAGTTTGAGAGGTTAGGAACGAGGTGGGGGAGGCCTGGCGGACTTGGAGGGGGGGATGTTGGAGAGATGATGAGCGGCCCACTTACCACATTGCCCGGCGCGTCGGCTGGTCTGCTGGTCGACTGCTGTGAAGTTAGCGGAAGTAGCCACAAGGCAATTATGTAAGTTGATTATGGGGTATATTACAATATATGGAGGGCTATAAGCGGGTACATAATACTATTTGGGTGACCATGTAGGTGGATTATAATATCTGGAGGACTATGGGGTGCATTATAATACAATAATAATATAAAATCTAATGACTTGGTATGTAATGTGGTGTTCGGGAACTGTTAAAGTGTGATTGGTGAGGACGTGGGGCAGAAGTGTTTTTTCTAAGAGTGGGTAATGGGACTGTGGAAGATTTGAAGTGGTGGAGGGACAGCTGAGGTGGAACCTGTGCAGCGTGTTTAGGTGGTCTGGAAATGTTGCCCTAAATTTCTTCATGGCAGCCCTGGCCCTGCCTCTTCATGTGGCATTTCTTGCACATTGTACATATAGGGACATGGCCCCGCTTTTTAGGCTGTGCATCTTGTCTATATAGCTTTCCACAGATAGTTGCAAAACAGTCTTGGGTCTTTCCTTGCCCTCAGCTATTGAGACCAGATGGGACTAAGTGTACCTTTACACAACGCAATATCTGCTGGTGATATGAGGCGATCTAATGTGCGCGTGCATGTTTTTCATGGTCACCTCAGATCGCCGATGACGGCATTACACGACGCAATTTCGCCCTCAACCTAAGGCGATGTGGCGATGTATCGCCCCGGAAATCGCCTATCCCACAGCGGAACCAATCCACTCGACTTCCCTCGCCACTTCCCACGCCGCAATCCCCAAAGCAATGTGGGCGTACACGTTCAGCACGGCAAGGACATAGGCGTTCCACACTGGTTTACACCGCGCCCCAAACACGCTCATTGGACAACGCAATAGCGTTATGATTGGGCAGCCTACTCTGGAAGGCTGGCTAATGCATGATGCCATTAAAGATGTGTGTGTTGCTGAACGGACAGCTCTTCAAATATAGCTCCCTGTCAACTGACAGCCAATGGGAACACAGTAGCCACCACCAATCATCGCAGACGGGGCACGGACTCCAGCAGGCTGTGGCACGCCTACGGGAAATCAATAGGCGACACAGATTTCATCACTATCGTTCGTTCACACGCCAAAAGCCGGAAATCTCGCCTTCATGATTGCCTCTGATTTTGGGGCAGTGCTCTGAAATCAGGAACCAGGCGACAGGTGATTTATCGCCACCAAATTCCCCAATTGCACGCCACAATTGGGAGGGATTTTTACGGCGATTGTCGCAATATTTCTCTCCGTGGTTGCAGCGTGTAAAGGTACCCTTAGAGAGGTGAAACATTAGAAGTAAGACCATTCTGTCTTGGTACACCTTGTTGCAGTAGGAGGGCTTTTATGCTTTTGATCAAATAGTGTCAACTAAGTACTCTATGTTATTTACATGTGATATTACTATTGATTTACTTACCGCAGGGCATTTATTAATTTTTTTTTTCAAATTAGGTTGCATCTTCCATAACACCATGTTTCAGTCTCTACCTGTAAGTAATGCAGGCAGAGACAGTACTGCCTCCTTGTATCTCCTTGTGTGGGAGTCATGCTGCAGTCTCTGATCACTTCACACTGCACTGAGCAGTGAAATGAAGTAATTTTTTTTATCTTATTCTTACATTCTGAATTAATTGTGGCAATGTAATTTTTTTGTACAGAACAACTAGAGTGGCTTGTCCATTACTGCACAGTTTACAACCTGGTTATAATATGTCATGAGCTCCAGTGGGATGACAATAGAGAAGGCCTAAAAAATGCAATATGTGAAGCCCTGGACACATGGAAAAGTGTACAAAGTGACTCTCGAGTCTTGGACGCTGAGAAGGTAGCAGAGGTTTGTATAGTAAGAAAATGCACCTATTATACCAGAAAGACTGTATGAAATATAGATGATGTAGACAAGTGTGAACATTACTTTAGATGTCTACAATAATATAACCTATAGGTTGCCTAAATGAAAAGTGGATCTTAAGGACAATCTGTCACTAGGCCAAAAGACGGCAGTGTTTGTGCTTATTTTATTCCTGCTCTCCTGAGTACTCCCTCTTTCTTTTCTTTTTAGTCTGCCATACAGTTCAGGAGATGTTGGCCTTTTTATCTGGTGCCTATTTTTCTGGTCTTTATCAAGACGTTTTGCTCACAGGATTATTTGGGGGGCACGTCTCTTTCTTTTATGCATTGCTACCCTGTAAGCATTGCTCCTTGGTAAAGATGGTCTATTTACTTAAAAATCTATGTAGCAACGCGCGCTGCCTAGATACCTGCTGGTTATCAAGGTTACCAGCGTCCTCCCGCTTACCCAGCGATATGGAGGTCGGCTCCCTGGTCCCTGGTTGCTGTGGAGATCTGCCTGTTTGACAGCTCCCCAGCGACCACACAGCGATGTTCCAATGATCCTGGTCGTTGTCGGGATCGCTGGAACATTGCTGTGCGTAACAGTACCCTAAGGGATTAACCTGTTGACAGAAATCAGTTCACATTTGCAATGTTTTTTTTCTTTGCTGTAATCTGCATTTATCTTCTATTTATTGTTAGGTTTGTAGGAGGTTATACTTGTTTGCACTTATCATTTCTCCTGATTCCCCTTGTTCACATATTTTGTGTTTCCTCCTGTGGTACTCAGTCTAACTTGTATATTCTCCATGTTGTAATTGCTACCTTCCACCTCTGGTTCCCTAGGAGGCACATGAAACAACCCGATGGCCATCTAGGAATCAAGTTATAGGTTGTGGTTTTCTAGTTGGGTGGCTAGAGATATTCCAGTCTGTCCAGTTATTGTTGTGATACTTAAGCCCCCGTCACACTAAGCGAGATCACTGCTACGTCACAAGTTTGGTGATGCAACAGCGACCTTGCCTGCGATCTCGCTATGTTTGACACTTAGCAGCGACCAAGGCCCCTGCTATGAGATCGCTAGTCATGTCAGAGTCGGCTGGACCATTTTTTGGTCGTTGGGGTCCCGCTGGGCATCATGCATCGGTGTGTTTGACAGGGACAACGACCAACGGCCTCAATACTACATGTCTGAGAAACAGAGTCCCCACGTCCTCCGGATCATTCCGGATCGTTGCTGAGTGTCTGGTGAGATCTGACTGTTTGACATCTCACCAGTGACCACATAGCGACACACCAGCAATCCCTACCAGGTTGTATCGTTGTCGGGATCGCTGGTGCGTCGCCAAGTGTGACGGTACCCTTAGTCTGTAAAGAAGAGGAAGTCCATCAGCTAGCATTAGAAAGGAGGAGGAAATGAGGCTACATTTTTTCAGGTCATATCTTTATTGGGTCCATAAAATATTTGCTTAAGCATTTTAAGCCACAAAAAGACCCTTACTCATACTCTTTCAGGTCTTTCTTGTGGCTTGAAATGCGTAAGCGAATATTTTATGGACTCAATAAAGATATGACCGTGGCCCTGGCTGTGTCACAAAAATGGGGATATTTTATATGGGGTTTAACGTGACGCCAACCGTGGGTTTCAGCAATTGGGGATGGATAGCCGACACTGCGGTCAGATCCTCTGGGGCTGAGTAGGTGTTCTACTCTCCACTGGTAGAGCGGGAGGCCCCATGGCAGTTGAAACCAGTTTGTATAGGAAATAGGGAACGTTGGGGTGCAGGAATGAGAGCGTGACAAATGACTGGAGGACACAAGAGGTGAAGTTTCCTTTACCTTTACTTGATGAACGATAGTGCAGACCGCGGTACTGGCAACAGATAGTAGTGGTTATCTGGGCAGCCAGGAAGCAATTGGGGATCCACCTAGCCAGGTTGGTTTAGAGGCCTTCCTTCTGTGCTGTGCTATTTGGTCCTTGCTGCCTGAAGTTCTGCTGCAACCCTTTCCTACGTGTCTAGTTTTTGCCCGTATGGCATGCAGCCCAAACCTATTCCAGGTGTCACTCCTTGGTGACGGCTGCAGACTCTCATATGCTGCTGTGCTGCCAGGGATTAGTGGGGCAAGGGGACTTGCAAGCCTCTGCCCTCCGGATTTGGCTGCCGGGACTTCAGTACCCGAACAACCACGGACTCCAGCGTCCGGTTTCTAGCACTTTCCTCCAGGGTGAGCTCAGTCAGAGCTCCACTCCCCGGGTTCTCCTCGATTCCTCTCTTCCACTAGCTTTCTATTGTCCTGGGACGAGCTATAACCGGCTCCAGTCCCCAGGACATCTGTACTGTTCTCGCTCTCAGACTGTTTTCTCTAACCACTCCCCTGGGCCGGGAATTTATAGGGAAGCTCCCTTAAAATCAGGTTCAGAGGTCCACCTTCTGGTCTGGAGTCAGGACAAGTGTTGGGTGTTACCTGACAAGGGGACCCATTCTTGCTTCCAGGCATGACATCACCCCCTGTGAGGGAGGCAATGCCATTGTGGCAACCGGACTCCTGGGGTTCCACACTGTGACATGCTTCCTTCCACGCGTTTCTATAAAACATTTTTTCACAGGGAAATATGACTTATGTTAATAAGAGATGAGTGAACACCTGAGTGTTCGCATTCAGATTTGTTCGCCAAATACGGGGCGTTGATAGACTTGTTCACCGAAAGCTCGCCAAGTATTCGCCAAGCAACATTAAAATCAATGGCAGGCAAGTTTCAACGCATAGAAAACACGTTCAAAGGTGTCTGAAAGCTGCCAAACAGACGGACACACACAGATCATCTCCGCTGCTTGATGGCGCTGGTCCATCTTCCCTCACTCGCTTTCACTTCCGCATCCACGCTGTCAGTGAGTGACATGCGCAGTCATCTGATCTGATATCAAGTGAATGGACTAGGGATCATTAATAAATGGGTACAAATATATATGGGAACATATACGAGACTGCTGCCCTTATACAACTATAAAGTGAATGGAGCAATGGTCATAAATAAATGGGTACAAATGCAAACAACCTCTTTTTGTGCGTATTGCATTCATATAATGCCTTGTGCTGTGTTTACAGTAGATGTGACAAAAAGTGCAAGATTGCAAAATATTACACTATAATCCTATCGTTGGGTTGAAAATAATCCTATTGCTTTTGACAGGTAATAATAAATAGGAAAAAACGCATGTCTCTGAGCAATAAAATTCTATGGAAGATAGAATATGATAGCGAAAATTATGCATAATAATGTGAACTAGCCTTCTTTGTTTAATCAATTAAACAGCATATGTTGGCAAAACTCTGCACTTCCACCGAATATTACCACCCTCTGCCATCTGCTGAGGAATCTAAATAATTTATATGTAGCATTAATCAGATTGTATTTTTAGACACCACAGATGCTATGAATGTAACTTTGTTAATTTAGAAAAATACTTGGCTTCTGAGAGACATTAACAAAATATTGAATTACTTAGCCTTTTATGCTGCATACATTTTCTCCTTTTAATGCATAAATAGTACAGATTGACAAGACAATCTAAATTAATTACTGGGTACATTAGAACTGGCAGACAATTAAGGTATCAGAAACAATGAATTAATTTGACAATTTTTTAAAATTACTTTAGAATAAAAATGTATTATTGTATTCTAATATGAAGTTGTGACTGTTGTATTAACAGTTTCCTACTATCTTGTAGCAAGAATCAGGACTGAAAAAAAAACTATGGTAACAATAAATAAATTCATTTTCCAATTATAGTTCATCCATCACTGGTATTAAGGATGAAAGGCGTTTTTCTATGTAATAACATGGGGAGTTGTGCAAAGAATGGAAATAATGCTGATTCATATAACCATACAAACCTACATTAGATGATTTTCTACTGTACACACAGGGTAAGAATATCTGGAATGATGAAGAGTGAATCGACCATGGCAGGCACATACACAAAAATGGCAAAGGATATAATAACCCCCACTCTCCCCCGATAAGAAAATACATTTCGATATGGTCACAGAAGAGCATATCTTACCAACTCTTGTTCAGTAATTTACATCCTATTAAAGCCGTAGGTTAACCTTTCACGGCCCCCATAAAGTATGATGCCAACAAAAAAGTGCCACCCAAACACGATATGATACCCCCTCAGTAAATTTCCACACAGTACACCTGACACAGAAATTTAAATGTCCCTACAATATCCCCAATACAGTGGACCCCCAACACAATGTTGGCTCCAACACAGCCCTTCAAACAGTATAATGGCCATTAAATCCTTCCACATAGTATGATGGCCATTACACAACCCTCCTCACAGTATGACAGCCCCTCCACATTGCATAATTCACACATTATAATGACCTTCACTAACTCTGCAAACAATTTATGGCCCCCATATAGATGTCCAAGCAGTAGCCCTGCAAAATGTATAATGGGCCCCACATAACACTGCAAACTGTATTTTGGCCCCCACATTGCCCTTCTAACTGTAAAATGGGCTCAACATAACCCTGAAAACTGTATAATGTCCCACTCACAGTCCTCCAAACTGTATAATGGGCCCCAAATCTCTGTAAACTGTATAATGGCCCCCATATAACATACCACTCCAAACTATATAAACACAGCCCTCCAATTAGTATAATCACCCCCACATAGCCCTCCAAATAGTATAATGGCCCCTACATAGCTCTGCAACCTATACTACAGACTTACATAGCCCAGCAAACTCTAATGACTCCCACATAGCCCTGCAAACAGCATAATTTCCCTCCTGGTTTAAAAAATAAAAATAAAATACCCCTCCCCGGTCTACATCTCTGCACTGCTTGGTAGAGCAGGTGTGATGTAATGACATCATTGCGACCACTGTGCTAAAACATGAGGGCTGTGATGCACAGAGGGAGTGATGGAAGAGGAAACTGCCAGCTCCCCTCTTCTATCATAGCTTTCAATTGTTTGGCATTCACAGTTTTTAACTCCTTCACAACATATGACTTTCTGGTTTGTCAAATGTTGTATCCATTGTCTTGTACACTGAGCCCACAACTTTTCCTGCACATATCGGCTGCCTTGATCAGCTGCCACAGCTGGCAGCTTTATCCTGGCTTGTAATTCAAAACAGAGGTCACCCCACACTATTTTTGCAAACTATTTATAAATAAATTATTTGGAAAAAAAAACAGCATGGGGTCCCGCCATTTTGGAAAACCAGCCAATATAAAGCCAACAGATGGGTTTTGGTATTCTCGGGGTGGGAAGGACCTTGGTTATTGACCCTGCCCAGCCTAAAAATAGCAGGCTACAGCAGCCACCCCAATACTTGGGGCTTCCATAAAATGTGCCAATCCTGGCAATTCGCCTTTGTAAATTGGATTATAGAAGGAGTTAATGACAACTGAGAATTGAAAGCTGTCATTAAGCCCTAGATTGGTAATGTAAGAAGTAAAATGCCGCAACACTCTATATGATACGATTATGTGTAAAGCTTAATGGCTATTGATTAATGAATAGTAATGAAAAGCAGGACTAAAATGTACAGCTAAAGGTGTATCTGGAAAGGGAACACAGTAATTACTGTACCTGAGAAAAAGAAATAAGAGGCTTAGCTTCAACACTGGCGCCACTGCGAAGAGCCCGGTAACTTCGCCAAAGTGCTCTCATAATACTGGGTCCTATACTAACACTGTGTGCTGTGTGCTATTGCTGGAATGGGCTATAAGCCTAAGTATGCAATTAAAAACAGCTGATATAGTGTGTCTCAGGACCAGGGCTACGGTAAAATGGAGGGATAGGTGTAGCTACAGGACGGGGGAAGGGAGCACAGTCCAAAAAATTACTGAAAAGTATGTATATAGAATATGGACTGGCATCACCTAAGTTTGCGGGAAGCAAGGGGGGCAGGAAGAGCGGATCGGGGCAGGAGGAGCGGGGGTGCCGCGGGGGGCCGCAGGGAGCGTGGGCAGGAGGAACGGGGGGCCGTGAGGAGAGACTTTATCTCAGCTACAGCGGTGTAGCTGGGCAGCAAGTAGGTGCGAAATTCAAACTTTGAATTCTCGCGCCTATTTGCATAGTCTGCGCTCATTGAATGAGTGACCTGTGTTTGGTGCGAGATTTTGGCGACAGACACACTCAAAATCCTTTAGACAATTATATAGTAGATATATATACATATATGTACACTACATGCACTAATATATATGCATATACATCGTGAGTGTGTATACATATATATGTACAGTATGTGTCTATAATATATATATATATATATTTATATATATATATATATATATATATATTTATATATACACACACACACACCTATGTATGTATCTATAGCTATTTATTATATACACTATGCATAGCTAAAGTTGCTTTTAATGTTTTTTTTCTTGTTTTTCTCCTTTCAAAAGGCTGAGGTGAATGGTCCTACAAACCCCTTTATTAGTGCAAGTGCGAAGACTGCAGCCCCTGAGAGCCTGGCCTTTTTTCAGCATGTGGGATACAGACTTGCTAGTGCTCTCTCTCAGCAGTTTCTACCACCTGTGGTGCCCTACATCCCTACACCAAGAAAACCCTTTCAGAGACAGGTGCCAAGAAAAGTTCCTGATACAAGAGAACACAGCGGGAAGAAGAAAACATCACGGCTCTCTTTGAGGTACAACATTGATTTCACTTTTTCTTAGGAAAATAGCTTAGTACAATATGTTCAAATGGGATAAATGGCTCCATACATGTTTTCTATAATAGAATGGTGGTATTGTCATTACATTAGTATGTCCTTGACTCACGATATGCATTCATCTTACAATACAGTAAATGTTACTTCTATAGTAGACATTTCTTTTACACTAATGAGCTTCATAGAAAATGCTATGTACACATCAAGTGTTTTTCAAATGCGCTGTATGTCTGCACTTAAGAAACGGTACGATACATGGTATTATAAAGTTAGTACTTACCATATGTACTCTTACAATTTTGATACAAGCCTTTTACTATTTGATAAACGTTTGCATGTAGGCTTTTAATAACCTTTTAATAGTTTTATTTTAATATGCAGTCATTACATTATTATATGGTAGTGGAGGATGGGGGGAATAGTTCAGGAAAGAAGGCAGAAGCTTGCAATCAATTTCTAATAGCTCTGTATAATTGCTCCTTGCTATGTATCAAAGCATTCCAGAACAGGGTTGGGTGTGCCCAACGGACCGCATGTAAAATATTGGGCCCATTGATTTCACATAATAAGGCTCCATTCACACTGTGCATTTTTGGTCTGTTTTTGCTTCAGTTTTTGTAGCCAAAACCAGGAGTGAGTAATAAGTACAGAAGTGGTGACGTGTTTCTATTACACTATTCGTCTGATTGTTGCACTCCCTGTTTTGGCTAAATCAGACCAAACACGCACAGTGTGAATAGAGCCTAAATCAGCACATGTGGTAATGTAAAGCTGTATGCAATTTTTATTTAGGGTCCTGCTACTCTAAAGAAAAGGCAATGGAGAAACTCTACAGCCAGAAATAGCAAATTTTAAGTTAAAAACAGAAAATCTGGTCATTTAAACGGGAATCAGTTTTTCCCCCCTCTGAGATCTACATGTCAAGACAGGCTTTAGGTTTAGAGAATGATCATAATCATTTTTATTTCTGTAGCTTCAAAATATTCAGCAGCACTTTCCAATTTAGAAGGGACATGTACAGACAATATGAGACCATGCAAAGCTACATAATTCCACAGACACCATGAGGAGTGAGGGCCCTGTTGGCAAATTACAGTCTATGAGCAATAGGGAAAGCACAAAAGGCAAATGGTAAAAAAGTGCTTGTATTGTATAATCCGGACATCAATTTAATATAGAGGGTATTGAAAAAACGCTGCATGAACCAGTTACCATTCAGTATGTGTACAAATACTATTAAGTGCATAGAGGGTGTGCAGCCAGATCATATATGGTACCGGATTTGTAAGCATATTTTGCAAGAGCAAAACAGAATTCGTTGGATGAGTGAGGTGAGGCAATTGGCCAGTCTAAAGAAAAGCATTTTAGGGCACGCTTAAAGGGAACCTGTTAGGTCGTGTTTGTGTCCAAACCTATAACTGCCTGTCCCTGCATCTTCCTAGTACATCCTAGTCTGACGGCTTCTGAGCATGCGCAATGCGCATTATGAAGCCGGCAGATACACCTCGCATGTAATATCAATGCATAGGTGTGGAAATGATGCTGCCGTGACATCCTGCACACAAAGAGGTTTGAATTATGGAGAATTCTATTATCACACCCACCAGGGCCTGATAAACATGCAGTGAGGGGGAAGATGAAGACAGGGATAGTTAAGGGTGTACTAGGAAGCTGCTGGGACAGGTAGAGATAGGGCATGGAGCAAAAACGAGCTGACATGTTCCCTTTAAATCTGTGGATGGTGGAAATTGACCTGGGTAATACAATCCAGGAAATTGGTGCTTATTCTGTCTGTGATCAGGCATCAGAGAGCAGGAGAACACCCCACCCTCTCCAGTCTATGTGTGTCCCATAGACTGGAGGTGGCGGGGCCTCTTCTTGCACTGTGACCACAGACAGCCAGAGAAGAAGCAGTGAGAACTAGAAGCCAGAGACACAGGAGGGACAGAGTGATGATCTGGGGCACATAGAACACCTGACATTGTGCTATCTCCATGCATAATGTCAGATGTAATGTGCCTGCTATATACTGACAGGGAGAGAGGGAGAGGGGAGGGAAAAAAGAGAGAGAGAGAGGGAGGGGGGAGGTTTTGGCTTAGATCAAACAGGGAAGTAATACAAAGAAACCCAGCCCCTGTTATGTTAATGTGCTGCACATATGGTAATTTGCTGCACAGGTTTCCTGGTGTTTGATAACATTTATCTTAGCAATGATACATGTAATCATTGAAGTAAAGGTATAATTGCTCTCAGCATTTTAGTGCCTGTAGGGAACTGGCTTCACTTTATAGCCCTAAATCTTGCTGGTTAATCCTTTTAAAAGTTGCATTTTGTGTTGCATTTGGAGAACCAATTTATTACATTGTGCTCTGCTTTGTCAATTGTTAATGTTATTGATTTATTGTAGACAGCAGAAAGTTTATACATTTTTCTAATAAACATTACCGTATATACTCGAGTATAAGCTGACTTTTTCAGCCCTTTTTTTGGGCTGAAAAAGTCCCCATCGGCTTATACTCGAGTCAGTAAGTCTGATTGCCAGTGGATGCATACTTCCACATTGCGCATCCCCTCCTGCCGCTTCCCTCTTTCATCCCTTCAGTTTGTGTTCACTCCCAGGAACCCCCTGCTGCTTCTCTGCGGTTACCGGTATTATCCTGTGACTTGCCGCCAGATCCCTCCGCCGCTTGCCTCCGTTGGCCAAATGTAGTGGCAGCCTGATCGCTGCACTCAGATCCCTCCGCCGCTTGCCTCCGTCGGCCAAATGTAGTGGCAGCCTGATCGCTGCACTCAGATCCCTCCGCCGCTTGCCTCTGTTCTCTAAGTGTAGTTGCAGCCTGATTGCTGCACTGAGATCCCTCCGCCCCAGTGTGTCCCTGCACAGTGCACACGGTCAGAAAACCTCTTCGTCCGGAGCCACTCTGATTACTGTACTCTGATAGTACAGTACTGTTAAACAAAAGGTGAGACATTATTATTACATTATATTACAGTATAATACAGCAGAATAGGGAGGGAAAGGAAAGGTAGTGCAGGGGATAGGATGAGCTGGAAGCTTAGGGAAAGGTGAATACGGTAGATCAGGGGAGAGATGGAGTCTCAGGGAAAGTAGGGTACAATTATAATAGAGCAGGGGATAGGATTAGCTGGATGCTTAGGGAAAGATGAATACTGAGGCAAAGTTGTATAGATTAGGGGTCCCATGGTAATGATTTTAATGCCCCTTTTACATCAGCATTCCTGTCCGGATCCAACAGATCCTGACAGAAAACCCCATCTGCCGCAATTGCCGCCTAATGGCCGTACTTGCGTCGTTCTCCATGCATTGTCTATGGGACTTGCGACAAGTGCAGTATTGCCATGATCCAACACTTGTGGCAGTTGTGGCCGTGAAAAAAAAAGTGGTCAGCTGCGTTTTTTTTCGCGTCCGCAACTGCCACAAGTGTTGGATCATGGCAATACCGCATTTGCCGCAAGACCCATAGACAATGCATGGGGCTTGCCGCAAGTGTGGCCATTAGGCGTCAGATGCGGTTTTCTGCCCAGGTGGGCCAAATCTGAACAGAAACGCTAGTGTGAAAGGCCCCTAAGGCTGATTTCACACTAGCGTTTGCATCTACATGCGTCTGGCATGCAGACGCAAACGCAGTGCGAACGGATACATTCTGATGTGAACGCAGCAGTGATTGTCCGCATGCGTTCACATAGTATGTCATGCTAAATGTGCCCGACCACCCAATCAGAGGTGTTGGCGGCCAGGAAGTGGAGACTAGCGGCGGCCAGGAGGCAGACATCAGCGGCAGCAAGAAAGAGCTGATCTCCTGCTTCCCCGCCGCTGATCTCCTCCTCCCGTAATTTTCAGTAGCTGCGGCATTTCCCACCCTAGGCTTATACTCGAGTCAATAAGTTTTCCCTCTTTTTTGTAGCAAAATTGGGGTCCTCGGCTTATACTCTGGTCGGCTTATACTCGAGTATATACTGTATTTGCAATGGGGGTTGAATAATTGTGTTTTCAATTGTAGGTTTTAACAATAGTATTACAGCACCTTCTATTACATGTCCTTGGTGTATGATTTTTGTTTTTTTCCCTGTGTCAAAGTCTGCTTTCGAAGGAAATTGGCAAAATCATGATGTATCAAATTGGTGATATCAACCTTGGATTGAATATCATGTTTACGTAATGAACGTCAGCATAGCAGAACATCGTTTGCTTCAGACTTTGAATTGACTGTTGTGGAAACAACATCTGAACATTACAGGTGCATCTCAATAAATTAGAATATCATCAAAAAGATAATTTATTTTAGTAATTCAATACATAAAGTGAAACGTATATATTATATAGAGTCATTACAAACAGAGTGATCTATTTCAAGTGTTTATTTCTGTAAATGATGATGATTATGGCTTACAGCTTAATGAAAACCCAAGAGTCATTATCCCCGAAAATTAGAATATTATATAAGGCCCCATTCACGCACTGTTTTTTTTGCTGCATATTTTTATGCACAAGCTCAAAAAAAGCTAGGAGTGGAACAATCATAACTGGGAGTGGCACACTGATAGGAAAGGTCTAAGGGTATGGACACACATCAGAGTGTAAAAACTGTCCGATTCTCGGATCCGAGAGTCGGATTAGTTTGATCCTAGTTTTGGTCAGTGTGACTTGAGAGTGCTTTCCGAGTGCAATCAGTTTTTTTCCTCAGCAGCTAGTTACTGTATAATCATTTACAGGTTCATTTTGTACAGTTGTCTAAGCTACAGAATGGTAATGTAGCAATTAAAACTAGCATCAGACTCGGATGGTGCGAGTGCTTTCCGAGTGCAATCCGAGTTTTTTGTCGGACCCATAGACTTGCATTGGCGAGTCTCGTCCGTGACTTGCAATCCGAGAATCGGATGCGGAAAAAGCGTACGAGACTCGGAAATGTGCTCTAGGTCATTAGTTAACATTGGTCCGAGAGCAATGCGATTTTTCCGCACAGTAAACTCGGACGAGTTTCACTGATGTGTGTCCGAGCCCTAATAGAAACAAGTGCTGCACTTATATTTTTAATCACCCACTCCTAGTTTGTGATGAGCTTGTGCTTAAAAATACGCAGCAAAAAAAGCAGTATGTGAATGGGGCCTAAG
Organism: Allobates femoralis; assembly: GCA_033576535.1. Taxonomy (NCBI): domain Eukaryota; kingdom Metazoa; phylum Chordata; class Amphibia; order Anura; family Aromobatidae; genus Allobates; species Allobates femoralis. The sequence goes on from JARQOC010000003.1 coordinate 734,576,785, forward strand.
ACTAACTGAAAAAATGATTTTTAACTCATAAATGTTGGCCTAATAAAATGTTTGTACAATAAATGATCTCAATATTTGGCCGAGGTTCCTTTTGCATGAATTACTGCATCAATGCAGTGTGGCATGGAGGTGATCAGCCTGTGCCACTGTTGAGGTGTTATGGAAGCCCAGGTTGCTTTGATAGCAGCTTCCAGCTCATCTGCATTGTTGGGTCTGGTGTCCCACATCTTCCTCTTGACAATATCCCTTACATTCTCTATGGGGTGTAGGTCATGCGAGTTTGCTAGAAAATGAAATTTCTATCTCCAAAAGGCTTTTTGGCAGAGGGAATATGCTCTAAAATTTCCTCGTAGATGGTAGCACTGACTTTGGTCTTGATAAAACACAGTGGACCTTCACCAGCAGATGACATGGCACACCAAACCATTACTGATTATGGTAACTTCACTATAGACCTCAAGTAGTTTGGATTGTGGCCTCTCCACTCTTCCTCCAGACACTGGGACCTTGATTTCCAATGCCTTTTTGTGGCTTACCCTCCTTGTGGAGTGTGTCAATGACTGCCTTCTTGACATCTGTTAAGTCAGCAGTCTTCCCTATGATTGTGTAGCCTACTGAACCAGACTAAGGGCCCTTTCACATTGGCGTTTTCACCAAAATGCGGCAGATGCAGCAGATTTACCGCATCTGCCGCCTAACGGCCGCACTTGCGTCACACTTGCGGCAAGCCCCATACATTGTCTAAGGGGCTTGCGGCTGACCACGTTTTTTTCGCAGCCGCACTTGCCACACCTGCCGCACCTTACCGCAAGCCCCATACACAATGCATGGGGCTTGCCGCAAGCGTGACGCAAGTGCGGCCGTTAGGCGGGACCCTCGGCAGATGCGTTTTTTTTATCCGGATCTGGACAAAAAGCTAGTGTGAAAGGGGCCTAAGAGACCATTTTAAACGCTTAGTAAACTTTTGCAGGTGATTTGTGTTAATTATTCAAATTTTCAAGATAATAACTTTCGGATTTTCACTGGCTGTAAGCCATAATCATCAACATTAACAGAAAAAACACTTGAAATAGATCACTCTGTTTGTATTGACTCAATATTATATATGTGTTTCACATTGAATTACTGAAATACATTATCTTTTTGATGATATTACAATTTATTGAGATGCACTTTTATATGGTTAAATACAAAAGCTAAAGAGAATATTGGTATATCAACCCAGGGAGATCTCCAACAATATATATTTCCTACTGAGAAAACGGAGTCACTATCCTCCAATCAGAAAAACATTTTGAAAGAAAATATAAAAAACACAAAAAAACAACATAAAAATTGTATGGAATAATGGTGTACAATACTCACCAGGAGTTGATACAAAATGTGTAGAAAATGTAAAGGTACCGTCACACGCGGCAATATTGCTAGGCAATTTCACTGGCAATTTGCTGGTTGCAGTGAAATCATGGAGACACTGTTCTATCTTGTTGCTGTGTACAAATGTAACAATGTGTCCATGATTTCACTGCAACCAACAAATTGCCAGTGAAATTGCCTAGCAATATTGCGACGTGTAACAGTACCTTAAGTGGAAATACAGAAACAATACTATAGTCACAAAAGGTGGACCCAAAACCCCTATAAAAACCAGCACATATGATATATGGCCATGGGGTACTTCTGGGGAGTCATAGAGGTCGAGACCCGGCTCCGTGACCCTGGCGGTATCAATAAAAGTTTGAGGAAGTTATGGTTTTGGGGATGTTGTTGTGATGCCACTGGCAATGTTCGGCTATTGATGGCTGACGCTGTGGTGTGGGACCTCTGGGAATAATGGAATCGCATCTAAGGTGATATCACTCCCCACGGGTGAAGCGGTTCCCCAGGGCAACTGATATAGTCTATGGCGATAGTAGGCCGTTGGGGTGCAGGACTGAGAGTTCGGAACTACTGACAGACACACAGTACATAGTCTCTTTACCTTTATTGGTAGTTGTAGGTTGAAACCAGGGTACTGTCCACAGGAGATGTTAAGAATCCGGGTGGCCTGGAAGCAAGTTGGGGATCTCCCCATCTGGTGAGTTCTGAGGCCTCCCTGTTGCGCTTCTCCTTGCTTGTCCTAGCTGCCTGTAGCTAAGCTGCGACCCTCTCTTCCTGCTGGTAAGTCTCTTGCCTGTATTGCAGGCAGCTTGAGCCCTTTCCGGGCATCCCTCCTCTGGCAACTGTCCCCTGAGCTCTCCACTGCTGCTGTGCCTCCAGGTGCCTGGCTGTGGTTCGGAGACATGGAGTTGTTTCTGGCACTCTGCTCTGGGCTGAGCCGGGCAACTGGCTCCACTCCCCTGGCCTGCTTCTCTCCTTCCTCAGACCCTCTCCTACGGGTCCCACGCTTGCTTCACCTTCACTCTCTACTCGGCCTGGGACGAGCTTAGCACTGCTCCAGTCCACAGGTCATCTTCACAGTCCTCCTAGGAACTGAACTGCCTAACCCCGCCCGCAGGACAGAATTTATAGGGGAGCTCCCCTGAACCTGGGTCTCGAACTCCCCCTTCAGGTCTGGAGTCAGGAAAAGTGGTGCATGCTGTGGCCTTACCTGGTGTGGATTCCCTTCTTGCTTCCAAGCATGTGTCTAGCCCCACGGGACAGGGGTACTCGGTACCGGACCGGATGGTACTGGGGAAGTCACAGGTGGCTCGGTCCGGACCATGTCCCTGGCTCGACAATAAAAGGGGGAATATTTACAGGGGAAATGTCACGTGTGACGCCACCCACTTGGTGCGGCCAGTGATGGGGCCGCCGCTGCTGCAGAACCTCCGGGGGTGATGGAGTGGCAGCGGAGATGGTATAGTTCCAGTGGGAAGAACTGTATCCCCCGGGGCAGTAAGAGTTAAGTCTATGGTGCGGTTGTAGCACACTTACTTTGCAGGCTGCAGGGATCTCTCCTCCTGGCTGGTGCTGACAAGCTGTGTCCTGTATGGGGGAGAATAGTGTGCAGATAGATGCAGACAAGAGAGGCAATTCAGGGTTTTCCAAAGCTTTACTCTTTGTTCTTTCCAAGCAGTTTACAAGTCATTTGCAGCTCTTTACAGCTTCAAGCACAGTTCTCAACACACGGGTGCATTCTCCCTCTCCGGGTTCCCTTTTGCTCTGCAGCCAGGCCTCTCTCTCTCTGTGACCCCTCACACAGTCTGTAGTGTCCCTTTCCGGGCTGTTTACGGTCTCCGTCTATACGGGTGGTGTGTGGTGCGCTGGACAGTATGGCGGTGACTCGGGCTTCTGTGAGTCCTAGTGCGTCACTTAGCTGCCTGTCCTTTGGGTTAGGGATCCTAGTGTGAAGCTGTGATCCCCCGTCAGTGTTTGGGAATGCCGGGTGAACTACGGTTCCCTCTAGAGCCGACACTCTACTCAGCCCAGCCTCCAGAAGTCCTCAGCACGAGGCTCTACCAGGCTCCTTCTCTCTGTTCCTTTCAGTATCATAGGGGGGACTTCTCTGCCTGTAGTCAGTAGCTTCAGCTGCGTTCCTAGGGCATGGGTTACACCGTCCCTCTCTGTTCTGTCACACTCCTGGTGGCATCAGCATCGGACGGGCTTTCTCTCCCCTCTGGCTCACACTGGCTCAGTACGGATTCTGCGCTCCTAGCCTTGCACTCACAGAAGTGTGATTGTCCTTCAGTCTTTTCAGCTCAGCTCACATCGGCCTACTAACTTCCTTCACTCCTCCCCCTCACTATATACTGTCAGTCACCTGACCTCTGGTGTGCCCAACCCACTCCTCTGAATCCACCACCCCTCGATCTCATAGAGTTCTAACCTCAGGGCTGGATGTAAACCTTCTCTTACACGTGGGTTGTGTGGGCTGTGAGGGTGTTGTTGTGCAACAATGTCCTACCTGCCTGGGTGCAGTTCCCTTTGTGGCCTCCTGGACGCAGGGGCGCCACACATGTCATCACCATTGCCATTGTGGCAACTGGACTCTGGGTGCCACACATGTTTAAAGAACATGGTATATACATGGTGTAAACAGAGTCCAAAAAATGAGCGCTGAAAATACAAGGATTAGAAAAGGTTTAAGGCTAAACCATAACACCCAGTGACACCAAGCATCAATTCCTAGGCCTAATGCTCATTTTGCATAAGGTTTCTTCAGGGGGACTATAGAGAACCTGTCAGTAGGTTTCATTACTGGAAGCCAAACGCATCTATGTTAGATCCCTGCATTCCAGATTGAATCTATACCGTTGTTTACTAATCCCTCTTTGCTTTCCAAAGTAATCCTCAATTACATTTTATACTAATGAGCTGCAAATGTAGGGGACTAGGCCTTGCACTTACTGCTCTTTGTCCTCCTTAGAGAAATAAAATTATTTAACCCACAATTCCCTTTATTAAGATCAATTAACACTATATTTGATTAAATAAGAGCAACACACATCAATATTCATATACAGTATGTGCAACTGACAGCATAGAAAGAAGGTAGGGTGATGGTCCCTGCCTCCCTTACCCTTCCTTACCGCAGAGGTCAGCATCCTAAATCAAACATATATTGATGCCCCTGCTCGGCCCTTGCTCACCCTACACTTGTTTTATAATGTGGTTAGTGCCCATAGAGCAGTACCCCTTCACTGTTATCACGCTTACACAATTGTCCCTTCCGATCCAGTTTGTCTGTCCTATCATGCTTTGTATTTAGATAAGATTCCAGAATACAGTTGTGGCCAAAAGTATTGACACCCCTGCAATTCTGTCAGATAATACTCAGTTTCTTCCTGAAAATTATTGCAATCACAAATTCTTTGGTATTATTATCTTCATTTAATTTGTCTTTAATGAAAAAACACAAAAGAGAATGAAGCAAAAACCAAAACATTGATCATTTCAAACAAAACTCCAAAAATGGGCCAGACAAAAGTATTGGCACCCTCAGCCTAATACTTGGTTGCACAACCTTTAGCCAAAATAACTCCGATCAACCGCTTCCTGTAACCATCAATGTGTTTCTTACAATGCTCTGCTGGAATTTTAGACCATTCCTCTTTGGCAAACTGCTCCAGGTCCCTGATATTTGAAGGGTGCCTTCTAGGGATGAGCGAGTCTACTCGCTAGGACTCGTTACTCGGCGATTCTTAAGGGACTCGCTGGACTCGGGAATCGGCGAGTCTTTTAGCGAATACTCGCTCAGTAACGAGTCCAATGCAAGTGAATGGCAATCTTAGTTTTGTCATAGTTTACTTTCTCTCACTCGCTAGACTCGCTAGACTCGCTCTATCACATCGCTATATAGCTTGAATCTCCCCAAACAGCAGCGAGTCTGAGCGAGTCTACGAGTCCGAATCCTAGCGAGTCTGCGATTCCGAGTCCTGTATTCTCTATTCGGGACTCGCGAATCCAGAATCTTTTATGTTACTAGTCAGCATTGCGTGTTAGGTCAGAAAACTTGTGAAGATAGCCAATCATAGTCAGTAATGGCATAGCAGCTTTGGTTGTGTCAGGACTATGATTGGCTGCTGTCCATCGTGATGTATGACAGGCAAGGCAGTATATAAGGCTTGCCCCCGCCATTTTGGGCACATTGCTGAGAAGAGCTGACCTAGTGCAGGGAGACTTGGAGCAGATCTAGGGACAGTTAGGCAGTGTAGGACTCACATATAACCCAAAAGTTCTTTTCAGAACTAACAGGACGGAGTGTAGGAGTCAAGATTCCTCACACATAACCCAAAAGTTCTTTTCAGAACTACCAGGACGGAGGATTGCTGTACAGGACTGTAAGGAAGGGAGATAGGAGCAGCCTTACAGTGAATCCAGCACCATCCTCAGAGCTTAGTTCACCCAGCTTTACGCAGAGCTGTAATCCTAAGCTTTTTCTTATTTTTGGCACTAGTCTACCAAATAATTTTGGTGCCATTTTTCCACAAAAAATTTCCTGTGCCAGTGCGTAGCTGTACGGTGTCCTGCCTGCAGCTCGCACGGTACTTGTAAACTTGCACGCAGCCAGCACCGCAGCCTAAGTGTGCCTGGTTCTGCGTACTAAACAATTTTTTCCTGTGCCAGTGCGTTGCTGTACGGTGTCCTGCCTGCAGCTCGCACGGTACTTGTAAACTTGCACGCAGCCAGCACCGCAGCCTAAGTGTGCCTGGTTGTGCGTACTAAACAATTTTTTCCTGTGCCAGTGCGTTGCTGTACGGTGTCCTGCCTGCAGCTCGCACAGTACTTGTAAACTTGCACGCAGCCAGCACCGCAGCCTAAGTGTGCCTGGTTGTGCGTACTAAACAATTTTTTCCTGTGCCAGTGCGTTGCTGTACGGTGTCCTGCCTGCAGCTCGCACGGTACTTGTAAACTTGCACGCAGCCAGCACCGCAGCCTAAGTGTGCCTGGTTCTGCGTACTAAACAATTTTTTCCTGTGCCAGTGCGTTGCTGTACGGTGTCCTGCCTGCAGCTCGCACGGTACTTGTAAACTTGCACGCAGCCAGCACCGCAGCCTAAGTGTGCCTGGTTCTGCGTACTAAACAATTTTTTCCTGTGCCAGTGCGTAGCTGTACGGTGTCCTGCCTGCAGCTCGCACGGTACTTGTAAACTTGCACGCAGCCAGCACCGCAGCCTAAGTGTGCCTGGTTGTGCGTACTAAACAATTTTTTCCTGTGCCAGTGCGTAGCTGTACGTTGTCCTGCCTGCAGCTCGCACGGTACTTGTAAACTTGCACGCAGCCAGCACCGCAGCCTAAGTGTGCCTGGTTGTGCGTACTAAACAATTTTTTCCTGTGCCAGTGCGTTGCTGTACGGTGTCCTGCCTGCAGCTCGCACGGTACTTGTAAACTTGCACGCAGCCAGCACCGCAGCCTAAGTGTGCCTGGTTCTGCGTACTAAACAATTTTTTCCTGTGCCAGTGCGTTGCTGTACGGTGTCCTGCCTGCAGCTCGCACGGTACTTGTAAACTTGCACGCAGCCAGCACCGCAGCCTAAGTGTGCCTGGTTGTGCGTACTAAACAATTTTTTCCTGTGCCAGTGCGTTGCTGTACGGTGTCCTGCCTGCAGCTCGCACGGTACTTGTAAACTTGCACGCAGCCAGCACCGCAGCCTAAGTGTGCCTGGTTCTGCGTACTAAACAATTTTTTCCTGTGCCAGTGCGTTGCTGTACGGTGTCCTGCCTGCAGCTCGCACGGTACTTGTAAACTTGCACGCAGCCAGCACCGCAGCCTAAGTGTGCCTGGTTCTGCGTACTAAACAATTTTTTCCTGTGCCAGTGCGTAGCTGTACGGTGTCCTGCCTGCAGCTCGCACGGTACTTGTAAACTTGCACGCAGCCAGCACCGCAGCCTAAGTGTGCCTGGTTGTGCGTACTAAACAATTTTTTCCTGTGCCAGTGCGTAGCTGTACGTTGTCCTGCCTGCAGCTCGCACGGTACTTGTAAACTTGCACGCAGCCAGCACCGCAGCCTAAGTGTGCCTGGTTGTGCGTACTAAACAATTTTTTCCTGTGCCAGTGCGTTGCTGTACGGTGTCCTGCCTGCAGCTCGCACGGTACTTGTAAACTTGCACGCAGCCAGCACCGCAGCCTAAGTGTGCCTGGTTCTGCGTACTAAACAATTTTTTCCTGTGCCAGTGCGTTGCTGTACGGTGTCCTGCCTGCAGCTCGCACGGTACTTGTAAACTTGCACGCAGCCAGCACCGCAGCCTAAGTGTGCCTGGTTGTGCGTACTAAACAATTTTTTCCTGTGCCAGTGCGTTGCTGTACGGTGTCCTGCCTGCAGCTCGCACGGTACTTGTAAACTTGCACGCAGCCAGCACCGCAGCCTAAGTGTGCCTGGTTCTGCGTACTAAACAATTTTTTCCTGTGCCAGTGCGTTGCTGTACGGTGTCCTGCCTGCAGCTCGCACGGTACTTGTAAACTTGCACGCAGCCAGCACCGCAGCCTAAGTGTGCCTGGTTGTGCGTACTAAACAATTTTTTCCTGTGACAGTGCGTTGCTGTACGGTGTCCTGCCTGCAGCTCGCACGTTACCTTCCATCTGTCTTAATATATCTTAGCCTCTAGTGTGTACCTTTGACGAAATAGTACCTGCTACTTGTTTTACAAGCCCCCAGAAAGCCACCAGAAATTATAAAATGTCACACAAAAAACCAAATCCCAAAAAAAGTCTTGCTAAGGGACAGGGAAGAGGTACAGGCATTGGTAGTCGTGGCCAACTATCCACCAGTTCGGGCAGACAGACGAGGATTGATCGATCGTTCCTCCTGTCTAACTTTCCCCGTCAGGAAAGTAAACGAGTATTGAGGCCGGAAGACGAACAGCATCTAACGTCTTGGCTGGCAGACAAGACCTCAACAACAGGTTCTTGCAGCACTCAAGGTTCCTTGAGCACTGTGTCTACTGTTGGTACATACCATGCTGGGTCATCTAATCCACAACCTCTTCACAGTTCCTCAGACCAACAGCAGCCCCATGAAAATGTTGACACAGACATGGGTCACTCAGATGACTTATTTGGTACATATAATCCTTTACATGAATCCGGTTTGCCAGACTCCGTAGTAGATGAGATACTTGACGAAGAATTGTCCAATCATGGACAAGTTTTAGAGACACCCCGGCCACATGAACGTGTCTTTCAGCAAAGTCTTAGACCGTCTCAAGAGTTGGAGGATGATGATGATGAGACAGTGACACACTTGTCATCTGGGGAGCAAAATCTATCTTGTTATCGGGAAGATTTAGAAGAGGAAGGGGTTGATGATGAGACAACTGATCCCACGTGGAATGTTGCGATGCAGAGCCAGCAGAGCAGCACGGAGGAAGAAAGTGTGTATGTCCCACCAACAAAGGCACCAAGGCCTACTCCTCCCACCAGAACTGAAAGAGTCACCACTGTTGCCCAAAATGTGTCCACTGTGGCTCAAAATTTGTCAACTGTTGGACAAAATTGTTTCAAATGTGGGCCTCAGTAATCCCTCAGGGAGTACAGTCAAGCCTAGAGGTCGGTCAGCCACTGTGTGGAAATTTTTTAAAGATGGGCCTTCTCAAGAAAATGTGGTCATCTGTACCATCTGCCATGCAAGGCTAAGCAGAGGCCACGGGAAAGGAAACCAGAGCACCAGCAGTATGCGGAAGCACATGGCTGGTCAGCACCCTATTCAGTGGTCAAAAGTGCAGCCTTCCACAACAGTGTCATCTGACCCAAAGACTGCGACGGTAACTCAGATACGTCCGTCACAATCAAGTGTTGCTGAAGCTGGTCCAGCTGATATGTACTCATCACAAGCAGCGGTTGCAGAGAGACTGAACACGAGTGCAGACAGTTCTCGGTCATCAACATCCTTACAGTTATCAGTGACACAGCTGTACGAAAGGAAGCAGAAATACCACTCTTCCCACCCATTAGCCAAAAAAATAAATGCCCAGATAGCTAAGTTGTTAGCAGTCGAGATGTTGCCGTTTAGGCTTGTGGGTACAGACTCTTTCCGTGAGCTTTTGGCTGTGGCAGTACCACGCTACTCGGTTCCAAGCCGCCACTACTTTTCACGTTGTGCCGTCCCCGCGTTACATGAGCATGTCATTAACAACCTCAAGCGTGCCCTCACCAACGCTGTAACCGGGAAAGTACACCTTACTACGGACACGTGGACAAGCAGTTCAGGACAGGGCCGGTACATCTCGCTCACCGCGCATTGGATCAACGTTGTGGAGAGTGTGCCAAACGATGTTAGTGTAACATCAAACATCCTACCCACGCCACGGATAGCTGGCACAACCTCATTCAGGGTCTCTGCATCATCCTATATGTCCACTACCCCATCTTCCGCTTCCTCGACCAATCCTCAATTGCCCTCAACATCACGGCCAAGTTGGGAGGTTTGCTGCAGTGCTTCAGCAAGACGCCAACAGGCTCTGCTGAAGCTGATCTGTTTAGGTCACACACCGCACACTGCAGTAGAGCTGTTGAAAGGTCTGAAGGAACAGACAGATGAGTGGCTATCCCCACTCCAACTCCAGACCGGTCTCGTGGTGAGCGACAATGGTCGTAACCTAGTGGCTGCACTAAAGCTCGGAAACCTTGTGCACGTGCCTTGCATGGCTCACGTGCTGAATCTAGTAGTGCAGAAATTCCTGCGTACATACCCAGAGCTATGTGACCTACTGGAGAAGGTGCGTCGAGTTTGTGCACATTTTCGTCATTCGTCAACAGCGGTTGGAAAACTTTCATTGCTTCAAAAGCAATTGAATTTGCCCAACCACAGACTCATTTGTGACATGCCGACACGATGGAACTCGACATTCCATATGTTATCGAGGATCAATGAGCAGCAGAGGGCAATATCCGAGTATCAGTTGCAACATGCCCGTCAGACCGGCAGTCAGCCACGACATATTAGTACAATGGAGTGGGTGTGGATCGCTGACACATCTGAGGTTCTTGATAATTTTGACTACTGCACAAAACTGGTGAGCGGTGATCAGTCCATCATCAGTGTCACTATACCCATGCTGTGTCTGCTGAAAGAATCCCTCATTAATCAGAAAAATGAAGCATTGAGAGCCCAGCAGATGGCTATGGAGCCAGATTTAAACAGCGCAGTACCTAGCCAGCAGAGCCAGTATGACCAGGCAACTATGGCTCCTGAGGAGGAACAGGAGCAAGACGATGAAGAGGATTTATTTTTTGTTGGTGCCGATGTCAACCCAGATGGTACTCACAACCCCAGCTTTGTGTCTGTCCACCATGGGTGGCCTGGAGAGGAGGAGGCGGAGACAGACTTTGCGGATACAATGGGTATTGAACATCGTTCTGAGGACACTGAAGACATGACTCTATGCAGCTTAGGACACATGGCTCACTTCATGTTGACTTGTCTGCTAGAAGACCCACGAGTGGTTAACATATTGCACAACGACCTCTACTGGTTGGCCACCTTTCTGGACCCACGTTATAAAGATAAATTCACCTCGCTGCTGTTTCAGTCACCACGTGGCTTGACAATTGACTATTTCAAGAGGGTTCTTGTGGATAATATGCTTCGAATATCACCGTCAGACAACACTCTGCCCATGGTTAGCAACTCTGTGCAACAGCAGCCTTTGGTCGGGGCACAATCATCCACGCTGTCCAGAAGAGATGCTGGAAAGATGTCCGCAAAGTGGGCTATGTTCAATAAGCCATCGAACCTGCAGCGCCATGTTGCTCCAGTAACCATCTCTCGGAGACAGAAACTTACCAACATGGTACAAGAATACTTAAGTGACAGTACCTGCTTCCTGACTGATGCCGCAGTCCCGTTTAATTACTGGGTCTCCAAGCTCCACACTTGGACAGAGCTCTCGTTGTATGCCTTGGAGGTGCTGGCATGCCCTGCAGCTAGTGTGACATCAGAGCGGGTTTTCAGTGCCGCTGGGGGTATCATAACTGATACCAGGACACGTCTTACTCCAGAGAATGCAGACAGGCTTACTCTAATAAAGTTTAATAGGAACTGGATTTCACAAGACTTCTTGAGCCCTGAAGACGACAGTACTCAGAGCTGAAGTGCCACGTTCAACATCAATATGATATAATTAATCATTGTATTATATTGTGTCTTTTTGGTACAAGCAGTATGTACAAGACCAGTAACGATTTGCGTAACCATGTTCCTGCAACCTGGTAATGAGGCTGCTTCATCTTAAACCAACACTACACCTTAACTTCGGTTTCATTAACCATCACAACACCTTTTCACAAGTAATCAACCTTTATTTTCTGTTAGCAAACATTTAAAAGCCCCTTGGGCTAATTTTTTGAGCCACCCTGGCTAAGAAGCTGATCATGGCCCTTAGGCCTGCATTTATAACCAAAATGCAAAACAGCCCCTTGGGCTAATTTTTGGAGACACCCAGCCTAAGAGGCTTATCATGGCCCTTAGGCCTGCATTTACACTCAAAATGCCAAACAGCCCCTTGGGCTAATTTTTGGAGCCACCATGGCTAACAAGCTGATCATGGCCCTTAGGCCTGCATTTATACCCAAAATGCAAAACAGCCCCTTGGGCTAATTTTTGGAGCCACCATGGCTAACAAGCTGCTCATGGCCCTTAGGCCTGCATTTATACCCAAAATGCAAAACAGCCCCTTGGGCTAATTTTTGGAAACACCCAGCCTAAGAGGCTTATCATGGCCCTTAGGCCTGCACTTATACCCAAATTGCCAAACAGCCCCTTGGGCAAATTTTTAGAGCCACCATGGCTAACAAGCTGATCATGGCCCTTAGGCCTGCATTTATACCGAAAATGCAAAACAGCCCCTTGGGCTAATTTTTTGAGCCACCCAGGCTAACAAGCTTATCATGGTTTGGGAGACACCCTGGCTAACAAGCTTTGTATGGCCCTTAGACCTACATTTATACCAAAAATTGGAAACAGCCCCTTGGGCTAATTTGTCGAGCCACACAGGCTAACAAGCTTATCATGCTTTGGGAGACAACCTGGCTAACAAGCTTTTTATGGCCCTTAGGCCTACATTTATAACAAAAATGCAAAACAGCCCCTTGGGCTAATTTTTGGAGCCACCATGGCTAACAAGCTGCTCATGGCCCTTAGGCCTGCATTTATACCGAAAATGCAAAACAGCCCCTTGGGCTAATTTTTTGAGCCACCCAGGCTAACAAGCTTATCATGGTTTGGGAGACACCCTGGCTAACAAGCTTTGTATGGCCCTTAGACCTACATTTATACCAAAAATTGGAAACAGCCCCTTGGGCTAATTTGTCGAGCCACACAGGCTAACAAGCTTATCATGCTTTGGGAGACAACCTGGCTAACAAGCTTTTTATGGCCCTTAGGCCTACATTTATAACAAAAATGCAAAACAGCCCCTTGGGCTAATTTTTGGAGCCACCATGGCTAACAAGCTGCTCATGGCCCTTAGGCCTGCATTTATACCGAAAATGCAAAACAGCCCCTTGGGCTAATTTTTCGAGCCACACAGGCTAACAAGCTTATCATGCTTTGGGAGACAACCTGGCTAACAAGCTTTTTATGGCCCTTAGGCCTACATTTATAACAAAAATGGGAAACAGCCCCTTGGGCTAATTTTTTGAGCCACCCAGGCTAACAAGCTTATCATGCTTTGGGAGACAACCTGGCTAACAAGCTTTTTATGGCCCTTAGGCCTACATTTATAACAAAAATGGGAAACAGCCCCTTGAGCTAATTTTTTTAGTCAACAAGCCTATGCTTGCATCGTCGGCGTTGCTTGTACTATCATCCTGCTGTAGCCTGGTGAAGGGTCCCACTGTACGCTCTGTAGAAAACGCGTAGACGCGATGTGTAGCAGGTAGATGTCCCAGCCTCTCACATGTGTGTTCCTAGTCTTGTTGCCATAGCGAGGCATTAAGTAACCCCCCAAACACAGGCACTGTTTATTTGTCAGCAACATTTGTATGTGGAGTCATGATTTTACACTTGTAACCAAGGTGACTTCATGCTCCATGCGGCCCGTACAGTACTTGCTAATGATGCTCTCTCTCCCCTGTCCCCCACGTCAAATGTCTCGGGGTAATCCTTGACTCCTCCCTCTCCTTCAAGGCCCACCTCGAGTTCCTAACCAAGTCACTGTGACTCCAACTCAAAAATATTTCAAGATTTTGCTCGTTACTCAACCCTCACACTGCTAAAACACTCATTAATGCCCTCATCATCTCCCGCCTTGACTACTGGAACCTCCTTCGCACAGGCCTCCCTGCCAACTCTCTTTCACCTCTCCAATCTATACTAAACTCTGCTGCCCGACTAATCCATCTGTCCTCACGCTACTCCCCTGTCTACCCCCTCTGCCAAGCCCTTCACTGGGTCCCCGCCCCACAGAGAGCTCACTTTAAAACACTGACCATGACATTCAAAGCCTTACACAACCTATCCCCACCATACATCTCCGACATGATCTCCCGATACCATCTCTCACGCAACCTGCGTTCATCCCAAGAACTTCTCCTACACTCCCCCCTCATCTCCTCTTCCCACAACCGCATACAGGATTTCTCCCGGGCATCCGCTATGCTCTGGAACTCGATGCCCCACCTCATCAGTCACTCGCCTACCCTGGGAACCTTCAAGAAACACCTAAAGACTCACTCTTCCGAGAGGCCTAAAACCTGCCATGACACCCCGCTACACGCCCCACGACCGACACCTTCCCCACCCTATTGTATCCCCACCCACCCCTCGTAGAATGTGAGCCCATGCGTACAGTGTCCTCTCCTCTTGTACCTGTATGACCTTATTGTCTATGTTTATTGTACTTGTCCTTGTGTACGTTATCCTCATGTAAAGCGCCATGGAACCTATCGGTGCTATATAAATAAATAATAATTATAATAATGATGATGACTTTAAGCCCACCCACAAAACAACCTACACATCCATTCCCTGAAAAAAGACAGACACAAAGCAGTTTTTGTAAACTGGGTATTATTCCGCCATAATGGCAAAGATGTCAGAATTTTTTTTTTTTTTTTTTTGGTTATAACTTAGTAAAAACAAATAATAAGATAACAAAGAAATTGTGCAATGCACAGGAACAAAAAATAAACAAAAAAAAAAAGGGGTCTACAGCTGGTGGTAGGTTGCCGCATCCTCCGGGCTTGCCTGTAACGTGGCACCATCACCCTGGTCGTTGAGGAGGTCCAGGGCCCCATGCAGTACCTCACCCAGTGGTTGGAAGCCTGTAGGCTGGGGCATCTGGGCCGGTTGGCCTTGGCTTGGTAGGCCCCTCATTGTTGGACACCACCTCTGGGTCGCCACATACCTGTCCCGGGGTGTGGCCCTCTCCAGGATGTTTGATCTGCTGAGCCTCCACTCCTCCAAAAAAGCAAACACCTGCCCAGGGTTGTTTGGGGGCCTACACGCATCGAGGACAATGTGTATTGCTGACCATGCCCGCAGTCGTCTCTCGAATGGAATGTCATCCAAGAACGGTATGAGACTGCGGGCAAAGTCAGCACTACACTGTCCTCTGCGGTCTTGTGGTGCCCCCGGGATCAGAGCAGGGCTGCTGGGGTTCCAGTGACTCCCCACACTGCTGCTGGCAGTCGGCACTGGAGGGCGCTGGTGTGGCCCTTCATCCTCCTCTTCTTGTATCTGCGGCCCCAAAGGTGGTGGTGGTGGTGGTGGTGGTGGTGGCGGTGGTGGTGGTGGTGGTGGTGGTGGCGGTGGTGGTGGCGGAGGTGGTGGTGCTACTCCCTCCTCCTCATCTGGTGGGGGTTGAGGGGCCTCCCTCCCCTCCTCAGGCAGCTCTGCTGGCGGGTGACGACGCCGCCTCCGATAGTGAGCAGCTCTGTGGGTAAATATAAAAAACATTTGGTGAATGGGTTGCGTTTGGAAACAAAACCATAGGCCAAACATAACATGTGCACGCTTTTTTGACTCAGTGTATCTGTGTATTCTGTGTCTTTTCATTGTTGCCCTTAAGATGGAATTGCAGCAAATAAATTAATGACATTTTTGGCTCATGCCTCAAACTATATTGTATGTGTGGGTAGTGTTGCTCCACGATTTTTTGCCATTACATTACAAATTTTAAAATTTGTCCGCACTATTACACTGTGCCCTGCCTTAGGCAGGACAGCTATTTAGTCACTTGAAGACATATTAGTGGCCACAAATATTGTTTAGACTTTTTGTGGAAACTTTATGTGGACAAAGCTATAGCCTGACACTGTGAGGCTAACACATTATTCAGGGTTGTTTGCCATCAGATGGACACAAAAACACACAGTGTGGACGGCCTTGGTCTCAATGCACATAACCCAGATCTATAGGGCAGGTGAGCAAGACAGGAAATGGAGTCATGCAGCATAGGTGACACATGAGCATTTGGCGTTAGTGGCCTACACTTCTTTTTGCTGCCATGTATGCTAATCAGGAATATCTTGGTAAATAAAACACACCAAACAGATGGCTTGGGATTTGAAACGACTGTAATGGACATAGAGTATGGGGTTGTTTTTGAGCAGCAGGTCACACATCGTTGGTGCCAAACAAGGTGGTATGCACAGATGGACAGTTTTACAATTATTCCAACGGGGCCGAACAAAAAACCGGGAGCAGCAAGGACAAACCTCGGGTTTCCTAAAGGACGTTGGACATAAAAGCCTGTTGCACTTAAAATATGGCCCTCTTTAGTTTGATTTTATACAGCATTAATACACTATGTTTTCCGGAGGATTCGTAATGTGGCCATGAGTTAACGACAAAAAAACTAAAATTGACATGTGGGCCCTAATATCTACACCATCACCTTGCAGCCCCAAATAAACCCATGGGAAAACTGAACCACACATATTTGTAGTGATACAGGGTGTGTTCTGAAATGTGTGTGAATGTGTCAAGAATCTGGGATGGTGTACAAACAGTTTAGTGCAAAAGGGGTATATCCTTGCAACGTTATTTAGCCGAAAAAAACACCCACAACTAAATGTGTAGGGATGTATGTGGCCCTTATGCAAGTCGAGGCCATTAGGAACTGATACAAATGAGGCTTATGACAGGCAAACCAGACAAGGCCACACACCTTAGAGGCCATTGCAGGGAAGAACATGGCTTTGTTCCACAAACATGCCAACAATAACAGCTAATTGTGAGGTCACGGAACATTGTGTCTGCCCACCCTGCTTATTTGTCCCAACGTCACAATGTGACTATAAATGTGTATGTCCTGGATCATTGCCAAAGGTAATAGAAATCTGTTGCACCATGGCAGAAACAAACCCCAGTGTGGGTATGTAAACCAGCACACTCATTATAGAGCTTCATACGTACACTGTGTGCCCTCGTGGACAAGGTCCTCTCTTCTTGTACCTGTACGACCTGATTGTCTTACTTTACTGTTTTTTGTAGTTAACCATTATCCTCATGTAAAGTGCCATGGAACCTAATGGCGCTATATAAATAAATAATAATAATAGTAGACAACAGTGCTGCAGACACATACCTTGGCATACGGGCCACCGGTCCAAGGAAGGACAGCCGGTCATAGTGTTTGTAGATCAGCTCATTTGCTACTCCCGGGTCCCCCTCTGCGATCTTGCGATGCTGTTTCTTATGCTGATCGCGGCAGCTCTTCCAGCGTTTTTGAAGATGGTCAACTGTGAAATTATTTCAAACCGGGTTTAGACATGTGTAATATTTGAAACACCAAAGGTTTGTGTACAAATCAACAATAACATTTTATTCATGTTGTGTGTGTAATGTGTATACAAGGCACAGTGACACGACAGTGTCGAACATCATCAACAGCATTACGGACATTGAGCTCATGTGGACACTATCACAAATGAGGCAGGACACATGTCGACGCATCGAGAAGGTAATAGTGCGGGCACCAGACTCTGCTCATTAGTGGTATTAATATACACCCAACCCCCTGGCCGTAAGAGCCAGGAGCACCAGCCCTTAAACTAAGTGTACTGTTGTGACCCCATCCAAATATAGGCAACTATGCGACGGCGCATGATAACACATTGAGGGTCCTGTATACCCTGCTATGGGGGGCCTGTATACCCACGAGGACCCTGTATACCCACTGCTGGGGGCCCTGTATACCCACTGCTGGGGGGCTGTAGACCCACTGAGGGCCCTGTATACAGGGACTGACTGGCACCCTACAGTTTGGGTGCCAGCCCTCCCTCACCGGTCCGACACAGGTGAGGACGGGGGTGGGGGGGAAGTGATGACTGGCGGCCGCCTCACAGTCACCGCAGCTCCCGCAATCTCCTAGGGCTCGCTCCCATCCGCAGCCGCGCGCTGATGACGTCATCGCGCGGCCAGGAGCTTGCGGTTCCGCCTGCTGCTTCGGGGTCATGCGCTGCTTCATGCTCCTGCAGCCGCATAACCCGTGCGGGCGGAAGCCCTTTTCATGGTCCAGGCGGCCCAAAATAGGGGAAAATACGCCGGCCTGGGAGGCAATTGCCCCCCAGGCACCTGGGCCAGTCCGCCCCTGCCTGTATACCATAATATGGGGGCATGTATACCCATCTGGGGGCCTGTATACTCTGCAGGGGGAGCTGTATACTCTACTGGGGGGCTGTCTACCAGTGATAGCCGCTGTATACCAGGATGGCGGTCAATATGTTTTCACAGTTTTTGGGGGCAAAAATAGGGGGTCGGTTTATACACAGGTCGGCTTATACACGAGTATATATACAGTAAATCCAATATATAATGGGTGAACTCATTTAACTTACTCATATTGCTCTGCTCATCATGGCCACTCAGATGGAACGCAGGGAACATCACTTGGGCGATCTCTCTCCAGGCAGTAGTCCTCATGATGTTATCACCATAGTCAGGGTCTGTTGGGAGCCATAGCAGTGGCCGAGCCTCCACCAGAGGAATCAAAAGAAGCGTGTTGACAGTGACACGGCCGGCCATGATCTCTCTGGGGAATGGATTGCTCTGTGTGTGCGCCTGTCAGAGCGAGTCGTTTCCTCTTTGTGTGTGCACAGGAGAATCGCTTCCCCCTAGCATCATCGGCTCCAAATAAGAGAAAAACCAGCGAGTTTGGACTCGCTCACTTTCAGAGACTCGTCAGCGATTTGTAAATCGCTTTATTCGCTATTACTCGATTCCCTATTCATTAACATTGGACTCGCTGGACTCGCAACGAGTCCCGAGTCCTTGACTCGGACTCGTTGGGGTCTAGCGAGTCCGAGTAATTTAGGACTCGCTCATCCCTAGTGCCTTCTCCAAACTGCCATTTTTAGATCTCTCTACAGGTGTTCTATGGGATTCAGGTCTGGACTCATTGCTGGCCACCTTAGAAGTCTCCAGTGCTTTCTCTCAAACCATTTTCTAGTGCTTTTTAAAGTGTGTTTTGGGTCATTGTCCTGCTGGAAAACCCATGACCTCTGAGGGAGACCCAGCTTTCTCACACTGGGCCCTACAATATGCTGCAAAATTTGTTGGTAGTCTTCAGACTTCATAAGCCATGCACACGGTCAAGCAGTCCAGTGCCAGAGTCAGCAAAGCAATCCCAAAACATCAGGGAACCTCCGCCATGTTTGACTGTAGGGACCGTGTTCTTTTCTTTGAATGCCTCTTTTTTTCTCCTGTAAACTCTGTGTTGATGCCTTTGCCCAAAAAGCTCTACTTTTGTCTCATCTGACCAGAGGACATTCTTCCAAAACGTTTTAGGCTTTCTCAGGTAAGTTTTGGCAAACTCCAGCCTGGCTTTTTTATGTCTCGGGGTAAGAAGTGGGGGTCTTCCTGGCTATCCTACCATACAGTCGACTTTTCATTCAGACGCCGACGGATAGTACGGGTTGACACTGTTGTACCCTCGGACTGCAGGGCAGCTTGAACTTGTTTGGATGTTAGTCGAGGTTCTTTATCCACCATCTGCACAATCTTGCGTTGAAATCTCTCATCAATTTTTCTTTTCCGTCCACATCTATGGAGATTAGCCACAGTGTCATGGGCTTTAAACTTCTTGATGACACTGCGCACGGTAGACACAGGAACATTCAGGTCTTTGGAGATGGACTTGTAGCCTTGAGATTGCTCATGCTTCCTCACAATTTGGTTTCTCAAGTCCTCAGACAGTTCTTTGGTTTTCTTTCTTTTCTCCATGCTCAATGTGGTACACACAAGGACACAGGACAGAGGTTGAATCAACTTTAATCCATGTCAACTGGCTGCAAGTGTGATTTAGTTATTGCTAACACCTGTTAGGTGCCACAGGTAAATTACAGGTGCTGTTAATTACACAAATTAGAGAAGCATCACATGATTTTTCTAACAGTGCCAAAACTTTTGTCCACCCCCTTTTTTATGTTTGGTGTGGAACTATATCCAATTTGGCTTTAGGACAATTCTTTTTGTGTTTTTTCATTGAAGACAAATTAAATGGAGATAATAATACCAAAGAATTTGTGATTGCAATAATTTTCAGGAAGAAACTGAGTATTATCTGACATAATTGCAGGGGTGTCAATACTTTTGGCCACAACTGTATATATAGAATAGCATCAAGTCACCCTTAGTCCTAACCTCTCAAGAATTCAGTGGAGACCAAGAACAAGTGAAGATTGGTCCTTAATTCTAAGGCCAAGGGGTATCAGTTACCCTCTCATCCAAACGTTTAATAGTCCAAACTCAAAGTAATATTTGAGAGACTTGTCTTCTTCAATTGAGATCCTTAGGTACTTCCTTGTTGTAGGTATGTTGTACTCGTCTCACTCTGGCTATATGGTTAATCCAGAGGGGCACTTTCGCACTCCTCCCAAAATTTTATCTAAATACAAAGATAAATAGGACAGAAAAACTGGACTGAAAGGGACAGTTGTGTAAGCATGATACTGGTGAAGGGGTAATGCTCTCTGGGCACTAACCACAATTATAAAAGAGTATAGGGCAAGTGAGGGTAAGTCTTCACCAAGAGGGGCCATCAATATATGTTTGATTTAGGACGCCGACCTCTGAGGTAAGGTAGGGTAAGGGATGCAGGGACCGTCACCCTACCCTCTTTCTATGCTGTCAATTGCACATATTTGAATGCTGATCTGTGTTGCTCTGATTTAGTAATTATAGTGTTAATTGATCTTAATAAAGGGAATTGTGGGTTAAATAATTTTGGTTCTTTAAGTTTGATACCCATGTAAAATTAATAGGTACTAGTCTCTGTCCTCCTTCCAATTTTCCCCACTGTCCGCTGTCCTTTGCTCACTGATTGACAGGTCACTTTTCTCTGAGTGATCTCCTTCTCCTCCAGCATCGTGGCTTGGCCACTAAAGTGCTGATGACAACAAGATCAGGACTATGGATCTGCACATGCATGGCTCTCTCTGATAAGACAACCAGCAATGGGAGTGATGGTGCCTGCTCAAGATCGGGGGCAAATAATGGTGGCAGGCTAAATTGGAAACAGCACAGATAGCTGGAATTGCAGGCCCAAGCCACCTGCTTTTGTGACTTAGCATAAAAATTGAATAGAAAATTACTTTAAATACTTAAAGAAAGATTACACAGAAACATATATTTTGATTCTGGATAACAGCGACCTAATAAGAACATACTTGGTGCGGGATACCAAATCCTGCAGACGGTTTCTTTTGTACGCATTATGTGGAGAATAAAGTATAAAGCATAAAGTAAATGTTTCTAGAAAGTTTTTGAAAAAATTAAAGAACTACTTATACATAAATTAGCATTTAAGTAATTACAATCTCTACAAATAATATATTTCAGCCAATGTACAAAGGGTATCTCATTTCCTTTTTATTACATTCATCTTTCACTTTCTACACTTCATTAAAGAAAGTAAAATGAAAGTCTTCATTTTCCAATCATGAATTATTTAGACCATTTTAAATATCATTGCGCCTTGAAGTTGATAGCCTCTTTATAATATGTGATAGGGGTCTACTAGGCAAAAGAGAAACTTTCTGTTGTAGGATAGGTTACTAGAATACTTTTGGAGGTTTCCAGTAAGTATTAATTTGGTGGAAGTTATGTTTTCTTTGTCTTCTTTTAACTTAATTCATATCTGCGATTAATAAATTTGCTGTTCTACTCAATCAGCTCTGATTATATTACATGATGGGCATCAGCATGCAGTGTTGGCCAAAAGTATTGACACACCCTGCAATTCTGTCAGATAATATTCAGTTTCTTCCTGAAAATGATTGCAATCACAGATTCTTTGGTATTATTATCTTCATTTAATTTGTCTTCAATGAAAAAACACAAAAGAGAATGAAGCAAAAAGCAAAACATTGATCATTTCACACAAAACTCCAAAAATGGGACGGACAAAAGTATTTGCACCCTCAGCCTAATACTTGGTTGCACAACCTTTAGCCAAAATAACTGCGATCAGGACCTACTCG
Source organism: Allobates femoralis (assembly GCA_033576535.1). Taxonomy (NCBI): domain Eukaryota; kingdom Metazoa; phylum Chordata; class Amphibia; order Anura; family Aromobatidae; genus Allobates; species Allobates femoralis. Next base: position 734,598,627 of record JARQOC010000003.1, read on the forward strand.
TCCTGATTATTGCAGTACTTGCTCATCTCTAGTCACACAGCATATGTCCAGATAACATAATTGTCTGAATTAGGCCTAAGAAATAGAATATTTATCTCAACAGTTGAAACCATGTGTGTTATAATTTACAATTATTAAGCTGTAGTTTTCCCTCTTAGTTTGCTAATTCTATCAATGGCAAACCAAAGTCAGTTAGACAAACAGAAGGCAGGTCTCAGTGCGCTAGACTTATTTCCTAAAAGAGAATTAAATCACCCACTTTGTTTAGAGTGTAATCAATTGCTACTAAAGGTGACAGCACAGTGACAAAATACTTTTGGCAGGCCGCCTAATGGACTTGATGGGATTGTATATTTTATTGATGGTTTTCTATTGGATTCCAAATTACGTTACAGACATCTTTTCAAAGTAGAAAGTAGTCTTATTAAAATTAAAATGCATTCTACAAAATATAAAGAAAACTTTATAAAGAAAACAGAATTTTAGGTCATTGGAAATGTCAGTGAAATAATTAGAATATTAAATATATTTTACACATAATGGGTAGAGAGCTAGTGAATAGAGAAGAGCAAACCTTTTTGAAGTTCGGGATCAGGCGGTGCAGCATAACTTTTTGATGCACTGTTCGTGACCCCAAACTTGCTCCGAACCTCAATAAAAGTCACTGGTTTGTAGATCAGCTCTCCGCCCACATTCTGCCAGCCATAAGTAAAACACTTGCACGGGTGGGAGAGTGATTTTTTTTTTTAATTAGTTTTGGACATGCACTACCCTCAAAAACTTTCAAACCCAGTGCAAGCGGATCAAACAATGCCTGGCACTAGCACTTGGCCAAGCACCAACTTTACCCGACTACAGCGATACTCGCTCTAGTGCTTTGCAAATGTAAAGCACAATAACTCCGAAGACTCGTCAACACCGTCATATCAATAGGAAGTATGAAAATACTGTATATGCTAGGCCTACGCTGATTAGATTCCCAAACTCGTGAGAGCAAACTGCACACATACCTAAGGTCAAATTTTTCCTAGCACCCAGGGGTGAGGAGTAGTGATGAGCGAGCAGTAAAATGCTTGGGCACTCGATGCTCGGGTCGAGCACATTGAGATGCTTGGGTGCTCGACCCGAGCACCTAGCCCAATGTTAACCTATGGGAAACCGGAGCATTTTTCCGGCGGCACTCCCGGCAGCCTGGAAAAACCCTAAAAAAGGCACAAATGTATAAGAACAGTGCTCAAATGACATGGGAACAGCATGGGGAAGCATTTCTGACTCCTAGGTCACTGCTATGAACAATTTTGTCTGAGTATTACGCCACTTTCACAGACTCACAATAAAATGTCCAAAAACAAAACCAAAAGGGTTTTCCTGGAGTAAGAAAAAGAACCAGAAAGCATGTATGATTGACAGAAATCAGGGAAATGAGTAATGACTCTATAAGAGGTGCAAAAAATCTTTATTCTACAAAAATTGGAAACAGGTAGACAATCAAGTTTAAAAACACTTAAAATTGTGCATGTGACCACCAACACCAAAATTATGCTCCCATGTACCGTATTTTTCGCTTTGTAAGACGCACTTTTAGTCCCCCAACTTTTGGGGGAAAGTGGGGGATGCGTCTTACAAAGCGAAAGTGTGCTTTGGGGGGTGGGAAAGGCAGCTCAGGAGCGGTGTCCGGGGGCTGGATGGGGCCAGGAGCGGGCTGCAGCTGCGGGCTCTGGTCACGTGGGGCCGCTCATTATCTCCTGTAATATGCACTGCATCCCGCTGTCAATCACCAGCGGGAGCAGCCCATATTACAGGAGCCGGGTCCGCAGCTGCAGCCTGTCTGTATAGTCAGTGATTTCCACGCTTGCATTGCGTGGAAATCACTGACTATACCATGGATTGATACTCACCTAGCTTCACCGCTGCCTCCTGACCGCGATATCCCTGCCATCTGTGCTCTGCCGGCATCCGGGTGCTGTGAGCGTCGCTGCGAGTGACGTCATCACCGAGCGGCGCTCTCAGGACCCGGATGCCGGCAGAGCACAGATGGCGGGGATATCGCGGTCAGGAGGCAGCGGTGAAGCTAGGTGAGTATCATGTGCACAAAGGGGGCTACAGTGTGCCAGCCAGGGGACATTACGCCAGCCAGGGGACAGTGTGCCAGCCAGGGGACATTGTGCCAGCCAGGGGACATTGTGCCAGCCAGGGGACAGTATGTGCCAGCCAGGGGATAGTATGTGCCAGCCAGGGGACAGTGTGTGCCAGCCAGGGGATAGTATGTGCCAGCCAGGGGACAGTGTGTGCCAGCCAGGGGACAGTGTGTGCCAGCCAGGGGATAGTATGTGCCAGCCAGGGGACAGTGTGTGCCAGCCAGGGGACAGTGTGTGCCAGCCAGGGGACATTGTGCCAGCCAGGGGACAGTGTGTGCCAGCCAGGGGACAGTGTGTGCCAGCCAGGGGACAGTGTGTGCCAGCCAGGGGACATTGTGCCAGCCAGGGGACAGTGTGTGCCAGCCAGGGGACAGTGTGTGCCAGCCAGGGGACATTGTGCCAGCCAGGGGACAGTGTGTGCCAGCCAGGGGACATTGTGCCAGCCAGGGGACATTGTGCCAGCCAGGGGACAGTATGTGCCAGCCAGGGGACAGTGTGTGCCAGCCAGGGGATAGTATGTGCCAGCCAGGGGACAGTGTGTGCCAGCCAGGGGACAGTGTGTGCCAGCCAGGGGACATTGTGCCAGCCAGGGGACAGTGTGTGCCAGCCAGGGGACAGTGTGTGCCAGCCAGGGGACATTGTGCCAGCCAGGGGACAGTGTGTGCCAGCCAGGGGACAGTGTGTGCCAGCCAGGGGACAGTGTGCCAGCCAGGGGACAGTGTGTGCCAGCCAGGGGACAGTGTGTGCCAGCCAGGGGACAGTGTATGTGCCAGCCAGGGGACAGTGTATGTGCCAGCCAGGGGACAGTGTGCGCCAGCCAGGGGACAGTGTGTGCCAGCCAGGGGACATTGTGCCAGCCAGGGGACAGTGTCTGTGCCAGCCAGGGGACAGTGTCTGTGCCAGCCAGGGGACAGTGTCTGTGCCAGCCAGGGGACATTGTGCCAGCTAGGGGACATTGTGCCAGCCAGGGGACAGTGTGCCAGCCAGGGGACAGTGTGTGGCAGCCAGGGGACAGTGTGTGCCAGCCTGGGGGGACAGTGTGTGCCAGCCTGGGGGGACAGTGTGCCAGCCTGGGGGGACAGTGTGTGCCAGCCTGGGGGGACAGTGCAACACCATTGGAGGCAGTGCGCCACTCTGGGGGAAGTAGTATGTGCCAGCCTTGAGAGGCAGTGTGCCAGCAGAGGGAACAGTGCACCAGCATGGGAGGCAGTGTGCCAGCATGGAGGACATATATACCAGTATGGGTGTTTCATGTACCAGGATGAGGAACTTGTATATGATCTGTAAGACGGACACTGGCATTATAAGACGAACTCCATTTAACATTAAAAAAGTTTTTTTTCTCTTTTCCTTAACCAATATTGTGGGTGCGTCTTATAATCAGGTGCGTCTTATAAAGCGAAAAATACGGTAATTACCTTACCCCTGCTGGATGCCACTGATAACACTGGTATCTATAGATGTTATGAATATGTAAAACACTAATAAGAGTTTGAATAGTGTATAGAGACACATTATGATGTATATCTTAATTAGGTTGTTAACACTGTAAAGGAAATTATGTCACAAGTGAATAAATTGTGTGGCAGACAAAGGGTGGTTGCTGGACAAAGAGCACTTGATGCTCAAAACGTCGCCACAACTGGTGCCAATGCTAGAATAAAATCCTTTGACAGACATCAACTTGTAGTGCTGCGGACTCTTTGAAATTAGATTGATAGATAGTACAAGAAAACCGCAGCACTCCAAAAGAGGTTTAGCAAGCCTTTATTAGGCTATCAGAACATCATGGCGACGTTTCGGTTCTAGGAGCCTTCTTCCAGCCTTGCTAAACCTCTTTTTGAGTGCTGTGGTTTTCTTGTACTATATATGAATGTGATGGGAGTATTGCCTTAACTGACTCTGCACCCGATTACCAGCTGTGCTGCTCTGATTTTTTCCTGGATAGATAGATAGATAGATAGATAGATAGATAGATAGATAGATAGATAGATAGATAGATAGAGTATAGATAGATTTATGGGTGGATGGATGAATTCATAACATATATGATAGGGCCACGTCACACACACAGATATTTGTGCAGATATTGTTCGCAGATCTCTGGTTGCAGTGAAATCATGGACACATTGTACCATTTGTATACAGCCACAAAATGCAACATTGTTTCCATGATTTCACTGCAACCAGAGATCTGCGAACAATATCTGCACAAATATCTGTGTGTGTGACGTGGCCCATAGACAGATTTAGAGATGATAGATAAATACACGTGAGATAGATAATGGAATGATATTTTTAAGCCCATATGTGTTTAGTACACAGTATAAGGAACAGATAAAGGAATAATGATACTTTGGGGTTTATACCATGTTTAACAGATGCTGCAGACTTTGGATGCCTTGCTGTGACACTAAGGAGTGATGATTATGATGATCCATTGAAAGTTGCAGGGACATGACTCTACCATGCACCTATGGGGGAGAGGAGACCATGCAGAGCTGAATCGATCAATGTAATGATTTTCCTCTGCTTGTATCCTCACATTACCAGTACACATTATGCATCATCATACAGCAGAGGATCACAGCATGTATTTGTATCTGCTTGGTGACATGATTGCTATTTGAAGCCTGGACCCCCGTCACATAGAATGGTATATCAGGGGCTGGATTGTATGTGTGTGAACATGGGGCTGGCAGTTACGCCCCTGCCATGCCCTCTCCCCATACAGAAATGTGAGGGGACGTGAATGTAGGCTGATCCTGCAGCTCACAGCATCCACAACCCTGACACACCTCCTGCTTTTTGCTTCTAGATGAAACAGACAGGCTGAGATTTCAGTTCCCTGAGGTGGGGGCTAGAGCAAAAGAGTAGGTATGATCATCGGCGGACTGGGGTGTCTGGGGCCCACCAGGGAAATTGACTCCAGGGGCCCACCAACCCAGGCCCACTCATTCTTCAGCTATATGCAAATACGTATTATCCGTTTTACCTATTATAGTGGAGCGTGGACTGTAAAACACAGGCGGCTCCTGCACATCACTCTGCGCTCACCATTACTGTGATGTATCATTACTGTAGTTTGCATTAAAGGGATTTTTTGGTGAAAACAAGTTCTTAGCGATGCACAGGTTAGAAAAGTGATCACTTAGGGTGCCTTCACACTGCAGTCAGATCCGGTCCGGGGCTGTCAGGGGTGACAGCCCTGGACCGGATTTTGGCCCTTTAGTATCATAGTACTATGGGGGCAGATGGAGCCGGATGGCAGCTATCTGCCATCCAGCTTCCATCTCGCCGGAAGAATCCGGAAGAAGTGGGATTTTTCTCCCGGATACAAAAACGTTGCTTGCAACGTTTTTGTGTCCAGTGAGAACAATCTCCCCATAATTGGTGTCTCCCGGATTCCACCGGATTCCCCCGGATCCTTCTGGGGCAATCCAGCACTCCCTTAACATGGGAGCCTATGGGGCTGCATTGCCCCGATCCGGGAGGATCCGGGAACTGGACAGATGCAGCTGCACGCCACTGTTATAATTCAGGACCGTGACTAGCTTTCTGCGAGCCGCGGTCCTGAATCATAAGCAGTGGCAGGCTGCACACCAAGCCGGAGGGCATATTAGCCACCGGTTCTGTGTGCTGATCCAGTCCGGGGCTGTCAGGTTCACCCCTAACATCCCCGGACCGGACCTGACTACAGTGTGAAGCCGCCCTTAGCTATTGGTGGAATCCGCACCATCAGAAGAATGTGGAGCTTTGGGTATTTGGTGAGTTTTATACCTCAGTATTTGTAAGGACTAGTGATGAGCGAGTATGCTTGTGACTACTCGGTACTCGCACGAGTATCACTGTACTCGGGCTACTCGGCGAGTACCAAGTAATCTCGCGATACTCGTGCTGTACTCGGGGTCCTCATCCCTGCATGTTGGCACTCTTTAGAGAGCCAGCCCACATGCAGGGATTGGCTGGCAGTCACTGCAATGCCACAGCCATGTTAGTTGTGGCATTGCAGTGATTGGCCGGCCTGCACAGCGTGACCGAGCCTTTATAAGACCCGGCCACGATGTGCTCTGCACACAGCCATCCAGACAGTCAGTGTAGGGAGAGTGTCTGCTGCTGCTTAGGGACAGATTTGCGGCCCTCATAGGTAGATCCGGAGCAGAGCTGCAAACTGCTGCTGACCAGAACAGTCCTTCTCAGGACTAATCTAGGAGGATATAGGCAGGGTGATTCAGATCGGAGTCCAAGCTTTCCAGTGACCAGAACAGTCCTCAGGAGACTGTTGGAGATGACTAGCTGTATACAGGCAGGGTCTAATATCCAGCTTTCCTGTGCCCAGAACAGTCACCAGACTGTTGTACTTGACTAGCTCTATACAGGCAGGGTCTAATATCCAGCTTTCCTGTGACCAGAACAGTCACCAGACTGTAGTACTTAACTAGCTCTATACAGGCAGGGTCTAATATCTAGCTTTCCTGTGACCAGAACAGTCACCAGACTGTAGTACTTGACTAGCTCTATACAGGCACGGTCTAATATCCAGCTTTCCTGTGACCAGAACAGTCACCAGACTGTTGTACTTGACTAGCTCTATACAGGCAGGCTCTAATATCCAGCTTTCCTGTGACCAGAACAGTCACCAGACTGTTGTACTTGACTAGCTCTATACAGGCAGGGTCTAATATCCAGCTTTCCTGTGACCAGAACAGTCACCAGACTGTAGTACTTGACTAGCTCTATGCAGGCAGGGTCTAATATCCAGCTTTCTTGTGACCTGAACAGTCACCAGATTGTTGTAGCTGTATACAGGAAAAATGCGCAAGGGAGTTGGCAAGGGACGAGGAAGTGGACGTGATGGTGGTGCAGGCAGAGGCCGAGGTCGTGTGCAAGCACTAATTTCGCAACAACAAAGTGGCACATCTACTCGCTCGCACGTCCTGTCCCAAATTCTTGGGGCCCGCAGCAGTACACCGCTCTTGAACCAAGACCAGTGTCAACAGGTTGTTACTTGGATAGCGGATAATGCTTCAAGTCAGATTGGCACCTCGACAAACACCCTGTCTTCCACACAGTCAAGTGTCAGTAGCCGTGTTACTGCACCGCACATTTCCCAACCTGATCCTCCTTCCTACCACCAGGCCGAGTACACGTCCACGGACATTACTGATCCCACACTAGGACACTCGGAAGAGCTGTTCACGTATCCATTCGCAGAATCTGGCCTCTCGCCAGCTCCTGTTGAAGTGGGTGATGAGATGGTATGTACAGATGCCCAAATATTTGAGCAGCCACATTCTCATGAAGGGAACGTTGGCAACGTGTCTCAACAAGGGGTGGATGAGGATGAGACACAATTGCCAGGAACTCAGGAGGAGAATCAGGGTGCGGAAGAGGAAGACGACGTGGTGGATGATCCAGTAGCTGACCCAACCTGGCAGGAGGATATGCAGAGCGAGGACAGCAGTGCACAGGGGGAGGGAGGCGTTGCTTCCCAACAGGCAGTAAGAAGCAGGGTCGTGTCCACAGGCAGAAGGCAGGCAACTGTTCCCCGGAACAACAACACAACACAAGGTGGCTGTGCAAATGTTAGGTCTTCCCGAGTCTGGCAGTTTTTTAAGTTGGCTCCAGATGACTCTAAAAAGGCCATTTGCAACACCTGCCATGCCAGCATCAGCAGGGGTACAAAAACTAGCAGCCTGACCACCACCAGCATGATCAGGCACATGTCAGCCAAGCACCTGACTTTGTGGGAAGTACAACAGAGTCGAGGAGCGGTGCTTGCTAATGTCAATGCTACGTCTTCGCGTGTTGTGCATGCAAGCCAATCCCCTGTCCATGCTGGCCGCGAACAAGCCTCCGGCCCTGCACCTGACGTTGCCCACGCACAAATAACACCACCATCAAACACGTCCTTGTCCCAGCGCAGCGTTCAATTATCCATTCAGCAAACCTTTGAACGCAGGCACAAATACGCTGTCAACGCCCCACATGCCACAGTCCTAAATTATCACATTTCGCGACTGCTTGCGCTAGAAATTTTACCTTTCCGGCTGGTGGAGACGGAAGCATTCTGCGACCTGATGGTGGCTGCTGTCGCACGTTACTCGGTCCCCAGCCGCCACTATTTCTCCAGATGTGCCGTCCCTGCATTGCATAACCACGTGTCACAAAGCATCACACGTGCCCTGAACAACGCTGTTTCAGCCAAAGTCCACCTAACCACAGACACGTGGACAAGTGCTTGTGGGCAAGGCCGCTACATCTCCTTGACGGCACACTGAGTTAATATTGCGGAAGCTGGGACCCAGTCTGAGCGAGGGACGGAACACGTCCTTCCCACACCAAGGCTTGCAGGCCCTACCTCAGTCAGGGTTTCACCCACACTCTACAGCTCCGGAATGTCATGCTCCTCAGCTCCTCCTCCTCCTCCTGCGCATCCTCATCCACTTTACCCTCCACACCAGTCCCAAGCTGGAAGCACTGCAGCACTGCCTCTGCGAAGCGGCAACAGGCTGTGCTGAAGCTAATATGCATAGATGACAAACCCCACAATGCAGAAGAGGTGTGGACAGCTCTGAAACAGCAGTTAGATCACTGGCTCACACCTTTGAACCTAAAGCCAGGAAAGGTCGTGTGTGACAATGGCCGGAACCTGGTGGCAGCTTTGAGGCGAGGCCAGCTGACACATGTTCCATGCGTGGCCCATGTGCTCAACCTGGTGGTTCAGCGGTTTCTAAAGTCATACCCAGAGCTGTCTGATCTGCTGGTAAAAGTTCGCCGCCTGTCTGCACATTTTCGCAAGTCACCTGCTGCTTCAGCCGGCCTTGCCGGCTTTCAGCGCCATGTGCGTCTTCTGGCCCACAGACTGGTGTGTGATGTCCCCACGCATTGGAATTCAACTCTGCACATGTTGGTCAGGATATGTGAGCAGAAGAGGGCAGTTGTTGACTACCTGCATCACCTAAGCCGTTGGGAAATGGGTCAAACTCCACACATACCACCTGAGGAGTGGAGACGGATGTCCGACCTATGTACCGTCCTCCAAAACTTTGAGGACTCCACCAAGATGGTGAGCGGCGATGACGCCATTATTAGCGTCACCATACCGCTACTCTGCCTTCTAAAACGGTCTCTGCTGAAAAATAAAGAGGATGCTTTGCAGGCGGAACGCGATGACTTGGAGCGAGAAACAGTAGTGGGTGTGGGTGATAACACACAGCCCAGCCTCATCTCATCACAACGTGCAGTGGAGGACTATGACAAGGAGGAGGAGGAGGAGGATGAAGACATGGAGCAGCTCTCTGGCCAAATTGAGGATATGACATGCACACAAGTCATACCCTCGCTTCAGCGTGGCTGGCCAGAGGACAGGGGAGATGAGGAGGAGGAGGAGGAGGACAGCATGTTCAGTCATCGTGTTGGTCAGGATACTGAAGTGATGGCTGTTAAGAGTCTGGCGCACATGGCTGACTTTATGGTAAGTTGTCTGGCTCTTGACCCTTGCGTTCAGAACATCTTGGCCGACAATCAGTACTGGTTGGCAACACTCTTAGACCCACGCTACAAGGAAAACATTATGTCTCTCATTCCTGAGGCGGAGAGGTCAGCCAAAATGCAGCAGTTCCAGAAGGCCATAGTCACGGAAGTAGGCAAAGCATTCCCCTCACAAAACGCTAGTGGCATAGGTCAGGAATCGGTGGACAACCAAGGCGTACGGCCAAGAGGGGCACAAGTCCAATCCGCCAGAGGTAGGGGAACAGTCTTTACGATGTGGGACAGTTTTCTCAGCCCCTCACGTACCACAGCCCCTGAGGTGCGGGGTAGTGCCACAAGAAATTATAAGTTTGGCCAGATGCTGAAGGAGTACCTTGCAGATCGAACAACTGTACTGCGACATTCCTCTGTGCCTTACAATTATTGGGTCTCCAAGCTGGACACGTGGCATGAATTAGCTCTCTACTCCTTGAAAGTCCTGGCCTGCCCTGCCGCTAGCTTTTTGTCAGAGCGTGTTTTCAGTGCCGCAGGTGGAATCATTACTGATAAACGCACCCACCTGTCAACTGAAAATGCTGACAGGCTGACTCTGATCAAGATGAACAAGGGTTGGATTGGGCCAGACTTCACCAACACCACCAACAAATGACAGCGGAATTTAAATTTTGTTATGGGAATTTGCCATGTACCTCCACTCACCCATGGGTACACACTTCTGGACTTTGGCTAATCGCTGGACTGCTCCTCGTTCTCCTCATGTAGCAATTAAAGAAAAAGAACATAGCAGCAGGGATGATCACTATAATCAATCTTTATTAATATAAAAAACTCAATAGAAAACCACAAAACACCACTGACCACCTCTTAATTTAAAAACAATTAAAACCAAAAAAGGTGTTACAAAGCTGGTGTGCAAAAGGTATGTACAGGTTACTAAGCAATAGGCAATAATACCGAGTCAGAGTGTAGTACAATGTAATTTGCTGGCAGATCTAAACAAATGTCTCAAATGCAGTCAATTTGCAATCAAATTACATTACAGTTATGGCAAATAGTGCCCTATTAACTGTAATTACACTGCACCCTTGCAGCTATGGTCAGGGCCAAACCCTCCAAGCTTCACCATATAGGAAGACCAGTAGGGTCTTGTACACCCTCTAAAATGTCCTGCATAAGGGCCAAGGATACAGAGTAATCTGCCAGCCAACTCAACCCTCAGGTATATACAATATAATCACTATGATCACATACCCAGCCACCAGCTAACCGAGGACCCGGGTCTGGTGTACAAGACCTTACTGGTCTTCCTATATGGTGAAGCTTGGAGGGTTTGGCCCTGACCATAGCTGCAAGGGTGCAGTGTAATCATAGGCGCACCCAAGGGGGGGGACCTATGTGTCTGGACCCCCCCCTTTGGACGGCCCTGAGAAGTGGTGCAGTACACAAGGAGCTGGGCCCCTATGTCAGGAGACAAGAACAATTACACAGCACCCAAGGGCCCACAAAAGAGGCTGCTTTTAGGGGGGCTTCGCTCCCCCAAACCACCCCACGGGGGCTTTGCCCTCGGAACCCCGCTGGGGGGTGACACCCCCCTTTCAGGGCCGGTGTGTGTTTCTTGGACCCCTACCTTGGGAAATTTCTGGGTGCGCCACTGAGTGTAATTACAGTTAATAGGGCACTATTTGCCATAACTGTAATGTAATTTGATTGCAAATTGACTGCATTTGAGACATTTGTTTAGATCTGCCAGCAAATTACATTGTACTACACTCTGACTCGGTATTATTGCCTATTGCTTAGTAACCTGTACATACCTTTTGCACACCAGCTTTGTAACACCTTTTTTGGTTTTAATTGTTTTTAAATTAAGAGGTGGTCAGTGGTGTTTTGTGGTTTTCTATTGAGTTTTTTATATTAATAAAGATTGATTATAGTGATCATCCCTGCTGCTATGTTCTTTTTCTTTAATTGCTACATGTTTTTGCATAGTGGGATAGATCCTACCTATATGTGATAGTGGTGCCCCCAGACCCCAACTTTGTCGTTCTCCTCATGTGCCACCATGATGACCGTTACAATAGTTAGGCTGTTGTTTCAGGTATACCCCCAGTGGTAAATTTTTTCGCCCATTCTTTTAGAATGGGCATTACAACGACAGGAGACCTGCTCCTTCTCAATGGGAAAAATGTTTTGAGGCCCTCATGCACGTCTGTATCCAGGGACAATGTGGAGCCTCCCAATTTTTGGCTGCCCTGCCAAAGGGCAATACTACAATACACCCACTTCAGGTTTACAGGCTCTCATACATGTCTGTAAGCATGGGTCATTGTTGAACCTCCCAATTTTTGGCTGCCCTGCCAAAGGGCTATACTACAATACACCCACTCCAGGATTACAGGCCCTCATGCATGTCTGTATGCATGGGTCATTGTTGAACCTCCCAATTTTTGGCTGCCCTGCCAAAGAGCTATACTACAATACACCCACTTCAAGTTTACAGGCCCTCATGCATGTCTGTATGCATGGGTCATTGTTGAACCTCCCAATTTTTGGCTGCCCTGCCAAAGGGCTATACTACAATACACCCACTTCCTTACAATGGGCACTTCAGGTTTACAGGCCCTCATGCACGTCTCTATCCAGGGGCATTGGTGAACCTCCCAATTTTGGACTGCCCTGGCAAAGGAAAATACTACAATAGATCCACTTCCTCAAAATGGGCACATTATGTCAAGACAGGGCTTCATGTATGTCTCTTCTCAGGGTCATCGGAGTGCCGCACAATGTTTTCACGTAAAATCTTTCATGTAATCACAAAAAGTAACATACACCAGCTGTATCTCACTATTGGGTATGTGCCCTTAACATTTTCACCCTGAATATTCATTTTGGTGTCATTTTGGAAGGTTTTCTGGTGACTCCGTAAAATTGGCGTGAAACTCGGACAACATTGTTCACAGCTGTGACTTTTGAGTGAGAAATGCTTCCAGGGGTCTTCCCCATGGTGTTGCCATGTCATTTGAGCACTCTTCTGAGACTTTTGTGACATTTTTAGGGTTTCTACATGCTGCCGGCAGTCATTTCATAATAATACTCGGGTCTCCCATAGGATAACATTGGGCTCGGTGCTCGGGCCGAGTACACGAGTATCTTGGGATGCTCGGCCTGAGCTTCGAGCACCCGAGCATTTTAGTACTCGCTCATCACTAGTAAGGACGACTTCACACCACAATATGATCAAGTCCGGGGCTGTCCGATGTGAATCGGACAGCCCCAGACTCGATTTTGACATAATGCAGCCCTATGGTGCCCCGGACATAGAAACGGAGCTTGCATCATTTTTGTGTCCTGGGCGAAAAATGTAAGCAAACCAGATCCTACCGGATTCTCCCGGTTCTAGCAAGATCCGGCACTCTCTAACATGATTCGGCACCCTCTAACATGAGAGTCTATGGGGCACCGGATTGTGCCGGACCTGACAGAGAGTCTGTCAGGTTCCCAGACGCCACCTGCTGCAGTTCAGCGTGAGCTCCGCTGAACTTCAGCACCAGGAGCTGTCCCCTGTGAAGAGGTTCAGCACCATTTCAGTAGGGGACTTCTCGTTAAGCTGCGCTCTGCAGAATCTGGCTACAAACAGGACTGGAGGGCATATTAACCCTCCAGTTCTATTTGTCCGGACCTGTCAGGCTGTGTCTGGTGCCTCCTGCAAAGCACCACACACAGCCTGAGAGAGAAAAAAGCATGGTGTGAAGCCGACCTAAGACAAAACCAGGAGTGGAGCAATCAGATGTTCTTTTTTTATGCATTTTTCACTCACTTCTGGTTTTGTCTTATAAATACTGAGGTCACCAAATGCTCAACTTGCTTTCTCTGGCAAACCCCTGCATCTCTGCTGCTGTGTCACATGACAGGGAGGGGTTAAACATCCAAGTATTTAATATCTATTGGAAATAAAATAGTTTCCACTTATTGATATCAGATAAAATAAATGACCGACCAAAATCCACTCTACCAAGACCAATATTACCAGATAGAAGTCAGAAATACCACCACACCGTGACCAGATCACATATTACCACGACATAGTGCCCAAATAATACCACATACCAGAAAAATACCGCCACACCATGACGAAAGCACATAATACCACCACATAGTGATCAAATACTACCACATACAAGGTATAAATACTGCCACACCATGAGACCACATATTACCACCACATAGTGACCAAATAATACCATATATAAGGGACAAATACCGTCATGTCATGACCAAAGCACATAATGCCACCAGATACAATACTAAATTAATGGAAATGTAAAAAAGCTCTGTATATTGGGTCAGTGTACAGGTAATACAGTGATCACCAGTGACATTATACACAGGAGTTCAGTGCATTGTTTCAGTGTACAGGTAATACAGTCATCACCAGTGACATTATACACAGGAGTTCATTATATAGTGTCAGTGTACAGGTAATGCAATGATCACCATTGACATTATACGTATGAACTCTTTATATAGTGTCAGTGTCTGTGTATAGGTAATACATGTAGCTTCTCCCCCCACGTTCAATGTAGCTTCTCCTCCCCATCCATCCATGTTCCTTCTCCCTCTATTCCCCCATCCATCCACCTTTTATCCCATCCACCAAACCATCCATGTACCTTCTCCCCCATCCATCCATGTACCTTCTTCCCCATCCATCCCGTTCTCCCCTCTTTTCCATGCCACCCCCCCCATCCATCCCATTCTGCCCCCTCTTCCAGGCCGCCCCATCCATCCCATTCTCTCCCTCTTCCAGGCTGCCCCATCCATCCATCCCACTCTGTCCCCCCCGGCTGCCAACTTTGGCTGTAACAGCGCCTTACCTGACTCCACACTCCTGATCCCGGCAGCTTCTTCATCTGCGGCTTCTGGTCTCCCGCTTGCCGGCACCAGGCACCAGGAAGCTTCTTCCTCTGCGGCTCCCAGTCTCCCGCTCACCAGCACCAGGCAGCTTCTTCGTCTGTGGCTCCTGGTCTCCAGCACCAGGTACCCGGCAGCTTCTTCCTCCGTGGCTCCCGGTCTCCGACACCAGGCAGGTTCTTCGTTTGCGACTGCCAGTCTCTGGCACCAGGCATCCGGCAGCTTCTTCCTCTGTGGCTGCCGGTATCTGGCACCAGGTACCCTGCAGCTTTGTCCTCTGAAACTCCGAGTCTCCGGCACCCGGCAGAACCAGGCACTCGGCAGCACCACCAGGCACCCGGCAGCACCACCAGGCACCACCAGGGACCTGGCATCACCAGGCACCATCAGGCCAGCACCAGCTACCACCATGAGCCCAGCAGCACCAGGCACCACCAAGGTTCCGGCAGCACCAAGTAACACAAGGCACCCAGGGGCCCGGCAGCACCAGGCACCAGGGGCTTGGCGGCAGCAACCATCGCCAGACATCCAGGGGCCCAGTAGCACCAGGCACCACCGGGGGACCGGCAGCACCAGGCATCACCAGGGGTCCGGCAGCACCAGGCACCACCAGGAGCCCAGCAGCACCAGGCACTACCAGGCACCCAGGGGTCTGGCAGCACCAGGCACCACCAGGATGTCCATCAGCACCAGGCACCACCAGGGGCCCAGCATCACCAGGCACCACCAGGGCCCAGCAGCACCAGGCACCACCAGGGGCCCAGCAGCACCAGACACCACTACAGGCCTGGCAGCACCAGGCACCACCAGGGGCCAGGCAGCACCAGGCATCAGCAGGGGCAAGGCATCACCAGGCACCACCAGGGGCCAGGCAGCACCAGGCACCACCAGGGGCTCGGCAGCACCAGGTACCACCAGGGGCCAGGCAGCACCAGGCACCACCAGGGGCCCCCGCAGCACCAGGCACCACCAGGCAACCAGGGGGCCTGGCAGCACCAGGCACCAGGGGGCCGGCAGCACAAGGCACCACCAGGGGCCCAGTAGCACCAGGCACCCAAGGGGCCCGGCACCACCAGGCACCACTAGGGGGCCTGGCACCACCAGGCACCACCAAGGGGCCCGGCACCACCAGGCACCACCGGGGGGCCCGGCACCACCAGGCACCCAGGGGCCCGACAGCACAAGGAACCACCAGGCACCGAGGGGCCCAGAAGCACCAGGCACCACCAGGGGCCCGGGAGCAACAGGCACCACCAGGGGCCTGGCAGCACCAGGCACCACAAGGGGCCCGGTAGGTACAGGCACCACTAGAGGCCTGACAGCACCAGGCACCACCAGGGGCCCGGCAGCTCCAGGCATCACCAGGCACCCTGGGGGCCTGGCACCACTATGAGCTTGGCAGCAACAGGCACCACCAGGCATCCAGGGGGCCCGGCAGCACCAGGCACCACCAGGGGCAAGGCAGCACCAGGCACCACCAGGGCCCGGCAGCACCACCAGGCGCCCTGGGGGCCCGGCACCACCAGGCACCCAGGGGCACTGCACCATCAGGCACCCAGGGGGCCTGGCAGCACCAGGGGCACAGCACCATCAGGCACCATGGGGGCCTGACAGCACCAGGGACACAGCACCATTAGGCACCCTGGGGGCCTGGCACCATCAGGCACCCAGGAGGCTCGGCGGCATCAGGGGCCCAGCAGCATTAGGCACTCTGGGGGCCCGCAGCACCAGGGGCCCAGCAGCATTAGGCACCCTGGGGGCCCGCAGCACCAGGGACTTGGCACCATCAGGCACTCTGGGAGCCCGGCAGCAGCAGGGACCTGGCACCATCAGGCACCCAGGGGGACCATCAGCACCAGAAGCCCAGCAGCATTAGGCACCCTGGGCTCCCCCCCCCCCGCTCCCCATACTCATCATGGTGCAGACAGCTGCTGCCTGGGGCGGTCTCTCCTCCTCAGCGCCCTGAGCGCCGACACCCGGAGCGCACACATGAAGCAGTCTCAGGGCGATGACGTCATCACCCTGAGACTGATCTCCTGCGCACGTGTCGGCAGGAGTCAGAGCGGCACAGCGGCGGCAGCAGGCAGAGCAGGGAGATCGCTCTCCCTGCTTTGATGCTGCAGATGGGGCACAGCCATCGCTAATCATATCGGTAGTGCTGCCGATATGATTAGTGATATTACTGGACCGGGGGGCCCAGGTGGGTATGGGGGCAGGGCTTGGGGGGGCATGGTCACATGTCCCGGGGCGCACCGGGGATTCTCCCGATTCTCTGGAGGGCCAGTCCGCCCCTGGGTATGATTTTATGGAATTATAAGAGATCTATAGATCCTAGAACTGCAGTGTACAGCTCTGCTTCATCATGTAGGAGGGCAGGGACTGTGCTAAAAAGTTTTCTCTCACTGCAGTTCCCCTTTAATCCCTAAAAGGTCTGTTGTCTTGATAGATAGATATTATAAGCCTGTACACCAGCCCCAGATGTGCTGACTTGTATACAGCCACTTGTGCTACACCGTAGTGTGCCATATAGCCCTCCTGCCTATATGCAGCTAAATTAATCCTAAAAAGGACTGTTGTTTTGATGGATAGATATTAGAAGCCTGTACACCAGCCCCAGATGTGATGACTGGTATACAGCCACTTGTGGTACACCGAAGTGTGGTATATACCCCTCCTGCCTATATACAGCTAAATTAATCCTTAAAAGGACTGTTGTCTTGATAGATAGATATTAGAAGCCTGTACTCCAACCTCAGATGTGCTGACTGGTATACAGCCACTTGTAGTACATCATAGGGTGCTATATACGCTGACTACCTGTATACAGCAAATTTAATCCTAAAAAGGACTGTCGTTTTGATGGATGTTAGAAGCCTGTACACCAGCCCCAGATGTGCTGACTAGTATACAGCCTCTTGTGGTACACTGTAGCATGATATATACCCCTCCTGCCTGTATACATCTAAATTAATCCTAAAAAGGACTGTTGTTTTGATGGAGATAGATATTAGATGCCTATACACCAGCCCCAGATATGACCATTGGTTTACAGCCTCTTGTGATACACCGAAGTGTGCTATACACCCTGCTTGCCTGCCTGTATACAGCTAGATTATGAATTTTGTATCCCAACACCTACACTACCTAAAAGACCCAAAATCAGTCCCTCACTCAGCAGCACCTCTCCCTACACTAGCTGACAATGTGGAGCAGAGTGACGAGCATAGCGCCGTCAAGTCTTATAAAGACCTGATGATGCTGTGTGGCCAGCCAATCAGTGTATTGCCACAGCCAACATGGCTGTGGCATTACAGTGTGTGGCAGCTAATCCCTGCATGTGATCTGGCTCTGTAAAGAGCGCCAACATGCAGGGAGGTGGACCTAAGCATGAGCCCGAGCATCTCGCCGATACTCGCTGCTTGCTGAGCACCGAGTATCGCCGAACATGCTCATTCATCCCTAGTGAGGAGATAAAAAAATAGGCTAATATAGAAGCCAAGTAGGGAAACCATGTTTGGTCTCCAAGTGCAGGGGAGATCCAGCCAGATCCAATGGCACCAAAACCGTTCTTCTTGGACTTTCCGGTGGGAAGTTATGACCCATCAAAGCATTTGGGAATCTTTTAGCTCAGAGGTCAAATGAGAGAATTCAAAGAGTTCGGAATGACTGCCCATATTCCTCCAGTTGTTCACTTCTGGAGGAGGCCATATCATCGAGTTCTGTGCTGGAAGGAATCAAGTAAAGATGCTGGCTCAAACAGCACCTCTCATGTGCCGAGCTAGTGACCAAAGCAACAACAAGAAACTGGTAACTGACATACATTTGACTTCACATGCATTTTGTAGCCTAACACCTTTATTCGCATACCTGACTTTAATATCTGTATATTCCATGTGTATATATTGCTATTATCTATTGAGCCCTTCTGGCTATTAAAAATAAAATTTAAGCCTGGATTGTTATTTTAACTCAATCCACGAATTACATGTCCATGCACTCGTTTATTATTATACACTACTGTGCGCTAGTTTCTGGCCCGATATAAGCCTGTTAACGGACTGGGCTTATATCTAATGAGGAATTAGTGGCAGCATTTTGGTTCTTGTATTATTGTGGAACTTTAGCAGTGACCACCCAGAAGTGTATATATAGTCCCTGTGCCAAAGTGTACAGACATTAGAGCACAGGATTGCAAATATTTATTTCTTTGAGATAAAACATTTCTAAAAATCAGGTAGAGAAATGTTTTACCTCAAAATAAGAACAAGCTATTATCCTGTGCTCTAATGTCTGTATACTCTCTTGCGTCTTCCCCTTCGGAGGATTAAACCATCCATGCTCCATACACAGTCAGACACGGACATTTTATAGTACATAAGATTATCTCAGCACAGGAACATTTTTTAAAAACACGTTCAAATTGCGGAAACAATTTTTTGTTTGAAATGTACTTTAAAATGACCTTTGTAGGAAAAACCCTTTAATTATTAATTACATTTGGGATCAGTTGACAGTCTAATCTGTATGGGGGTCTTTGACTTTGCCCCTTGATGGATGATACCAAGAGAGATAAAATTTAGTGATGAGCGAGTACTGCCAAGCTTGGGTGATTGGTACTGGAAACGATCAGTTGGATGCTTGAATGGACACAACTCGAGTACCTCAATATAATGGAAGTCAATGGGGTGTGCAATCATTTTTCCAGCAACTCTTCCAGAAAAATGCTCAACTTCTCCATTGAATTCAATTATACTCAGGTACTCGCATCACACCGAAACCATTTGCTCGTTACGAGTACCGAGCTGCCAAGCTTGATAGTGCTCACTCATCACTAATGAGGATCCAACATGTCCAATTTCAGACTATCAATGCTTTTATCTTGTTCTCTATGAGATAAACTGCCAACAGAGATGTCTTTCAACAGCTCTGTAATAGAGAACTAACACAGGAGCACTTGGCAGAGTGAGAACTATTGTGTATGGCAGAGTTGGGTGAGATATCTGACGGTCGAATTATAATTCGACCTACAGCAATTTAAAGTGCATAAAAGTCTTAAGTTATGAGTCGCTATTTCTCCTCCCCAAATCCAGTTTCCCCACTTCATGGACTCATGGGCCAGTCTAAAAACAGCGGAGATCTGTCTTAAGCAAAGCAAGATGAACTGCCAGCACAGTGTGGTGGCAAGTTACATTTTATATTAGTCTCTGTGGAGAGAAGAAAGGGATTAGGAGTGAGAATGGTAATCAAGACAGGCAGATCATCCTAGGTAGGTAGAGTGATTTAACTTATCCATAATGACAATTTCACTTTATTCACTGGATTTAGTTTTTTAAAATAAATTCCAGACTGGACTCCTCGAGACTCTCCGTGCTATTTAACTTCTAAAATCTTTAGCAGGTTTGTAGATAAATATTATGTAGAGCTAGAGGACGCACCCATACCAAGGTGCCTGAGGTGGCCCAAGGGTCCCTATGTCATATAAATATAATGAGATACAGTATTATATATGGCACATGGAACATGTGAGCTCTTTTATAGGATTTTCACTTTTGTCAGTGAGGTTATTGATGATTTTCTCATTGGTCTTGATGAAGGGGCAAAGTGGAGTCAGATTCTCTTAATTTATCAAGAGGTGCAGCCTCTTTATGAATCTTGATGGTTTGATGAGTCCAAGTGACATAAGATTTCTGACATAAGGAATGCCACAGCTTGAAAAGAATTGGATAAACTGTGGTTTCATGCCCCTATCTTGTCCCAGCTCTGCGAAAATGGGCAAAGGTGGAAGAAACTGGCAGGGAAACATCTGAATTCTGGTGAAACGGCTCTGATGACCTACAGCCTGCCGCAGTAGTGTATAGGCTGTATTTGATATTGCAACACTGAAGAGAATAAGTCTAAGCTGCAATAAAATGCCTAACCCAATGGCAAGAAGTACACTGGTTCTATATAAAAACCTATTTTTTTCTATCCCCAAACAACTCATTTACATTCTAATGCAACTAAAGTTGTATTATTTTCATGGCATATTTCGAAGCATAGAACTACATTATTCATATTTGTATTACGCCTTGTGTTACACACTAACACTATATTTTTCTTCTAAATAAGATCATTAATCTGTAACACAGAACAGAGAAGGAAGTATTATGCACATCGACCTCTATATTTCCATTAAATGTTAAATCAACAGAATATGCAAAGCCGCTCAAGGTAAATTCCCTTGTCAAAGTTTACAAGTAGAAGCTGAACTAATGTCTCATTTAGGAAAATTATGCCACTTAAATAGAGAAAAGTGAAAAAATAGAAAGGACTCAATGCTCTTTCTTTTACTTTTGTAAGCACAGTACAATGTCACGATAAATAAGAGTTAGTAAATGCATTTAAAGAGAAACTGAACAGCTCAGAAAAACTGTTGTCTCTGGAAAACAATAACCAAGTGACACATCCGGATGACACCGCTATGATTCACATTTTACTGCAAAACTTTTGTATGAGTAACAAAAGTTTGAGAAAACAGGAGTATTTTAACTCTAAAGGTGAAATGACTTTCCTACTAAGAAAAACCTAAGTTCCATGGTATCCGGAATCATAAGGAAATAGCCACAAAATATTACTTATTTATTTTTATTAAAATCAAGGTCCAATTAATTGTAGTTTCACCTACTAGAAATGATAACCAAAATTACCTGTATACACACCTACAAAGGTGCACAGATAACAGGGTCCCTGATGAAGAGAAGAAATTGAAACGTACGTAGGGGCCACACTGCATCTGCATGTCTGCTAAGTGAAGCACAAGGTCATACTGTGAACTATGTTATATGACTGAATGCTTGATGCTGTAGGCTATAACTGCATTTCTGTTAAACAACTACAGCACAAGATAAAACTGTGAACTACTTGTTGCTGCACGCTGTAGATATTGAAAGCTGGAAGGCATTTAGTTAGGATTTTTGTGTGTTCTGGGAAGTAACAACAGGGCAGTATATATAGACTGTGCAGCAGGATATGTGGCCCACCTTATGTGGTTTAAATTTGTAATAACATGGTACCTGGAAATATTGTTTTAAATATGTATTAAAAAATGGATTTATTTAATAATATATGGTTTCACTTGTTATCTGTGCACCTTTATAGGAGTGTATACAGGTCATATTGTTTATTTTTATATAGCACCATTAATTCCACAGTGCTGTCCATACACCACCATCACTCTCACATCCCCTATCATTATGTCTTTGAAGTGTGGGAAGAAACTGTAGTTTACGGAGGAAGTCCACACAAAACCTGGGAGAACATACAAACTCCTTGCAGATCTTTTCTTTGGTGGCATTTGAACCTAGGAATCCCAGCACTGCAAAGCAACAGTGCTAATCACTGAGCCAATGTGCTAACCATTAATTGACTACTTCCTCTAATCTGCATACAGACAATCATTGGCATTACACAAACATGTTATTCCTAGCTGTTCCCACAAATATAAATAAATAAATCAATAAATGAAACAAATGCAAATCATGAAAAAAAGAGACACACCTATATATGTGTATATATAACATTTGCAAAAGCTACTCCCCCAATAACCACCCACCATATGGGACTATTCTGTGTTACATGCCTGCTTTCAACAAGAAATTTTGAGATAAATAAAATAATGCATCCATTGCAAGTGCCTGTAGCCTAATGACCCACCCCAACGGCTGTCTGCGCTGGTGATGTGTTTTTTCCCCTTCCAAGCTTGCGGCAATAGCATGTGGGGGGTCGCAGTGTTTATTCACACCTCCAGGTTTTCAGAACTATGTTCTGGTGGCGGTACCCAGGGGTCACCTGAGTTCACTGACAGTGGGATGCCCTCAGGTGAATTGCAGAAAGAATAAAGTCACTGGACGCCACAGGATCTCACTGAATTATGCTAGAGGAACTTTTGGGAGCTAGTAAAGTGGAGAATGAAAGAGTGTGTTCTTTATTTATAATAAAAACCATATTTTTTTTTATAAAACAGTGTCTGTTTATTTTTTTAACTATTTCAGGTATTCATAATGTGAGGTATCTTGGAGATGCCTCCACATTACCAATGAGTGGGCTTGATGCCAGCTGAGAAATCACAGCTGACATTAACCCCTTATTAGCCAGTCTGCCAATGCACCTGGCCATCTGGAAGAGCTGGGTAAAGCGCCAGATTTGGTACATCTCATGGACTTGCTGGGGAAGCTGCAGGCTGTGATTTTTAGTGTGGGGGCCCAGAAAGCATTGGCCCCACCATGCTAAGAATTCCAGCCCCCAGATGCCTGATTTTACCTGGGCTGGCAATCAAAAATATGTTGGAGCCCATGGCAATTTTTTTAAAAAAATTATTTATCAAAATAAATAAAAAAAATAAAGGGTTCCCCTGTATTTTTGATTACCAGTCAAGGTAAAACAAGCCAGCAGGGAATAGCAGCCCATGACTGCCTGCTTTACCTGTGCTGGTTACCAAAAATATGGCAAATACCTACGCATTTTTTTTTTATTAAGTAATTAAAACATTTTTTTTTCAAATTAAAATACCTTATAATTTCACTGGATTCTGCACATGCTTAGTAGGCATACCAATCCAGTTTTACCGGATACAGCAGGACTCCGTAAAACCGGATCCGGCACACATAGACTGTCATTATTATCAATGCCGGATCATACCGTATTTTAATTAAAAAAAGCGCTTTTGTTTTATTAATCAAGTGCTTTAATTTTTTGAGGGGAAAAAAACTGTGTACGACTCCACCATATTTTTGGGAACCAGCAAAGGGAAAGCAGGCAGCAATGGACTGCCACTGCCTGCTACCTGGTTTTACCTTGACTGTTAATCAAAAATACAGGGAAGCCATTTATATAAATAATTTTAAAAAATTTGTCGTGGGCTCCGCTGTATTTTTGATTGCCAGCGAAGGTAAAATCAGGCAGCTGGGGTCTGGGATTCTTAGCATAGTGAGACTGGCTCATGATTTCTACCCCTCCTTGCTAAAAAACACATCCCACATCAACACCAGATTTGACACCGCCATGGGATATGTCAAATCTGTCACTTTACCCGACTCTTCCAGCTGTCCTGGTGCGGTGGCAGACTGGGGAAAGTGGCAGACGGTGGAAATGAGCTGTGATTTTTCAGCTGACATCAAGCCCTCACATTAGTAATGTAGAGGCATCTCCCAGATACCTCCTATTACTAATACCTGAAATAGTTAAAAAATAGACACTTTTAAAACATTTTCATTTTGAATAAAAAACCACACTCCCTCATTCTCCAATTTATTAGCTCCCCAAAAGACCCTCTGGTGCAATCCAGGGAGATCCTGCAGTGTCCAGTCACTCTGTTTTATTTGCAGCTTTATTTGCAGCTCACCTGAGCTCAGACACTGAAAGCTGGATTTGCGGTGATGTCACTGCAATATACCAGAACAGTGATGTCACTAAGGGAATTCCCGCTGTTAGTGAACTCAGGTGACCCCTATGCCATATTGCAGAGTACGATCCAGCAACGACGTCACCTAATTTCAATGTCATCAACGAGGAAGTCCTCAGTCTAATCACAGATACCGGCACAATGGGCATGGCTGCAACAGCCAACCACAGACGCTGTCACAGAGTGGGTTTCTTTAATTAGCTGTTGGAGGCAGAGCCCTGTGCAAACAGAAGAGGCTAATGAGTGGGAACTGGCAGCAGTATGCCTGCAGCAACAGAGACTGGTAAGTATAATGCTATTTAATCAAGGCTTTTCTTCCTTTAACAGCCCTCCCTTGCCGGACACAAACCCAAACAGTAACATGGACTTTTCAGGGAAGTCCATGTTCGGGGTGCCTAATCCCACCATCTGATATGAATGATGTCCCTAAGGGAACATCATCACACCCTCAGTTGTTATTCTACACTTGCACAGTGATGCTAAATGTACTTAACTCATCAATGCATACATGTAAAATTTCAGATACTCTTCCAAAGTTCCCTTTTCTGCAGGCCATAAACCAAGTTAGGTCATGGACATCTTTACTTCAACCTCTTAGGTTCCAAAGAGCTTATAAGCATATAGCATTACCTAGCTCTAAAGTTATTTTTGACCACTATCATCTACATGGGTCACAGGGACACCACTGATGAGTTCAGGGACGTAATAATCAGATACTTGCAAACAAACTACTTGAGAGATTCCTTTTAAATTGTTTGCCGCTTGCCTATAGTTGTAAGTTATCTTAAGAAATAGAGATGATGGGTGTATTGTAATGCATTTGCTTGATGGCATCTAAGATTGTTTAATTACAATAATTCAGCAGAGCAATGTAGTCCACAAAAATAAGCTAAGACATTTTGATTAATTACATTTATGGAAAGGCTATCATAATTTACAATGTTCAGCGTTCCTCACGTGTGACCAACAGGAGACTTAGTAAAAATTCAAATCAATCATTATGAAGACTTAAGTGATTTATTAGAATTAATCTGACATTTTACTGATACACTGTATAATTTCTGGACAAAATATGATGTAATTCATTATTTCAATTGTAATACATTTGTTATATACCGTAATTATCACAGGAGATATCAAGGTGCGTTAAAGAAGTAGGCGATCTGTTTTCATTTATTAATTAGCTTGCATATTGCTGGATTAATAACCTGTTTATTAAAATAATGTGTCCAGTAAGCTATCATTTCACTTCTTAAAGGTCATCCGTTGAATAGAATGGACAGATGATGCACCTTCCAGAAAAAGCTCAATGGATCTACCAAGAGGCAATGAAGTATACAACTTTCTTGCATCTATTCCCCAAATATCTTTGGGAGTGATGTGGATAAGACTCTACAGATCAGACATTGAAGATATATCCTATCATTAGGACCGACTGGTGGAGGGCTGCAGTGATACTTGACTTTGTGGAACTTTATCCCATCTCCCTATTGCATCTCTGGAGCTCAGCCACAGTGATCTTCTTTACCACTCTCACCAAGGCTCTTCTCCCACGATTGCTCAGTTTGGCTGGACGGCCAGGTCTAGGAAGATTTCTGGTGGTCCCAACTTCTTCCATTTAAGAATTATGGAGACCATTGTGCTCTTAGGAACCTTGAATATTGCAGAAATTCTTTTATAGCCATGGCCAGATCTGTGCCTTGCCACAATCCTGTCTCTGAGCTCCTTGGGCAGTTCCTCTCATCTCATGATTCTCATTTGGTCTGACCTACACTGTGAGCTGTGAGGTCTTATATAAATAGGTGCGTGCCTTTCCAAATCAAGTCCTATCAATTTAATTGAACTCCAATGAAGGAGTAGAACCATCTCAAGGAGGAACACAAGGAAATGGACAGTGTGACGAAATGGACCCTTTAATATATAATGTAGGAGGATTTCTTATTCATCCAGACATATCATATTGTATATAGGTTTGTAATCTTGTAATGGTCAAAGAGAATTTCTTACAGTATTGTCATAGATTTCTGTGGTTAAAGTTTAGCTTGGTAATGTAATTATCTAACCTGTTTGTCATTGAAGGCCAGAGAACTTAATTATGCTAATCGTCCATTGTCTATTACCCTGTGAATGTGGATTGAGGCCCCAGCCACTATTGTGTTATTGTCATGGTTTGCAGACTGATTGTCTCAGACTAACATTCCATTGTATCACTGCTAGCATGTGGATTGAGATAGGACTAAAATATGTTAAATGAGGATTGGAGTTCAGCCAATGAAAAGACTGTGTTATTGCACCAATCATGACG
This sequence comes from Allobates femoralis, assembly GCA_033576535.1. Lineage (NCBI taxonomy): Eukaryota > Metazoa > Chordata > Amphibia > Anura > Aromobatidae > Allobates > Allobates femoralis. The sequence continues at coordinate 734,624,914 of JARQOC010000003.1, forward strand.
TCCCCAATATCCTACAATGAGGGCTGAGGGTATATAAGGAGGACTGTTCACTTTGACCAGCAGATTGGAGATTGGAGATTGAAGATTGGAGTTAGATTCTGTCTAGTGGCCTCAGTCTAGGGTTTCGGTCCCGGCTAGAGGTCACTGGATTGGATACAGGCAGCTAATCGAGGGTCTTCGGATCCGATTAGCTAGCCATAACCCCAGGCCTAGGCATTTCGGTGCCGACCAAGGGGATCAGAACACGGACTAAAGAACCACAAGGACTTCAGTATCGGATTATCGGATTCGGCTGTGATGACACAGACTGCATAAGGACAAGGAAGCAACCCAGGTTGGGACGATACAGTCACCTGGCTACAGACTTTGCCGTGCTGCATTCTAAACCCTGGTGAGCCAGCGGAAGGGTGAGACTCTGTTGCCTGTTGTTACATTTATGTGTTGTGCTTGGTTATGCGTTATATGCTGTTAACTGTTTGGGGATCCAATAAAGCCTTGATATTGTGATTCCCTCACCCTGTGTTGTCTGAGTAGTGTTCCGCCCACGGTTAAGGAGCTCGGGCGTTCAGTTGGGGATGAGCCCTGGTCCACGCTGTCTTTGTAAAGGCGGCTTGGCCTGCGGACGAGAGCGCCCGCTGACCCCCGGGTCTCCACAGACAGCATGTGACTTAAATATGAGTGCCTGAGCAAAGGGTCTGAATACTTATGACCATCTGATATTTCAGTTTTTCTTTTTTAATAAACATGCAAAAATGTCTACATTTCAGTTTTTTCAGTCAACAAGGGGTGCAGAGTGTACATTAATGAGAAAAAATTAACTTTTTTGAATTTGCCAAATTGCTGCAATAAAACAAAAAATGAACAATTTAAAGGGGTCTGAATAGTTTCCGATCCCACTGTATATAATGTCACCCCCCTGTATATTGTAAGCTTGCACCCTTTAGTGCATTAGGCTTGAATATAGTGCAAAAATAAATTAATTAAAAAAAAGATGGAGACCCCTTTCACATCTAATGCAGTACTGTGTTTTGCTTCATTTGCATTTCTATGTGTTTTTACTGCTAAATGCGTTTTTGCCCCCATTGATTTTAATGGACACACATGTAAAAACACATGCAAAACGCATGCATTTTTGGAAATGCAGACCAAAACGTCACAAGCAATGTTTTGGTCCGCTTTTGCAAAAACTAATGCGTTTTTGAAAACGCGCATGCGTTTTTGCATGCGTTTTTTACATGCGTTTCCATTAAAATCAATGGGGGCAAAAACGCATGCATTTTGATGCGTTTTTAGTAGTAAAAACGCTTTGAAACGTAAGTTAAGCAAAACGCAGCCCTGCATTAGATGTGAAAGGGGCCATAGAGTCCCCTCTATTTGTAATTGCCAGCTAAGGTAAAGTGGACAAATGCAGCCTTCAGACCGCAGCTGGCAGCATTTCTTGGCTGGTAATCTAAGGGTACCGTTACCCGACGCAATATTGCATGCGATTTCACTGGCAATTTGCTGGTTGCAGTGAAATCATGGACACATTGTTCTATTTTGTTGCCGTGTACAAAATGGAACAATGTGTCCATGATTTCACTACAACCAGCAAATTGCCAGTGAAATTGCATGCTATATTGCATCGTGTAATGATACCCTAAAACACAGCTCAACCTACACTATACTTTCAAATTATTTATTTATAAATAATTTGAAATTTAAAATCAACGTGGGTTCCCCCTGAATTTGGATCACCAGCAAAGGTAAAGCCGACAGCTGGGATCTGTTATTTTTAGGGTGAGAGGGGTCATCTTTCTCTGCTCTCCTTACTCTCTGTCTCTCCTGCCTAAAAATAGCAGGCCACAGCCACCATAGAACAGGTGCTTCCAGAAGATGTACCAATCCTGCTGCTTTTCCCCGGCTCTTCCTGCTGCCCTGGTACCAGTGTCAAATGGGGAAATAGGAAAGGTTAATGACAACTGAATATTGACAGTTTGTCATTAATCCCTAGATTGCTAATGTCAGGCCTTTATTAGACCCACCCATTACCAATCCAGTCAGTAAATAGTTAAAAACAGACACACACTAGCAAAATCCATTATTGGAAATAAAACACTAAGTCACAAAGGCTTAGTCAGGGCCTGCAACTTTCTGGCGCCCCCTTATCTTGCTGGTCAACTCCGGTATTGCCAGAGGACAAGAAAGGAGCCTAGCTGCTCTAATTTGTCATCTACTGATGTGACAGGATGTATATACACCACCAGTTCCTGTCAGGAACGTATATATACCTCGATCCAGTCACCCTCAGGCCCACAATATCACAAATACAAAAACGTTATGCTGCCACCACCGATGTTTTTCAGGCGGATGCCCATTTTCCTGGCAGAACAAGCATACCAGTCTCCTCTCCATACAAGCCAGGGTACCTCTTTCCCAGGGTCCTGAACGGCAGGGAGTCCTGTCTTCCAATCAGTCGAGTAAACGATAAGCCCGATCTCCCCATCGTCTAGGACGACTGGGAAGTACCGTCTTCCACTACTATGACAGGATATGGGGCTGCTCCTCCATCACCCTGACAGGAGTGAGCAAATCAACCGGACAGATTATGGGCTCCGTGTTCCTATCTTTGTGCCCCGTTGGGGAAAACAAGTTTCCCTCTTCTGGTAATCCCTTGGGATCAGTGCTAAGGATGGCGTAGCTAGCACCCGCAATGCCACAGTCTGTTGTGACCCTGTCAGGTGGCACGTAACCACTGCGCTTGTGGTTGCCATGCCTGCCACCATCTCCCATAGCAACAAGTTCTACAACCTTGAGGGGACTCTTAGTGAGACCAGCTCGTGGCGTGGCATGGCTGAGTTCTCCTCCACCATGAGGCCCTTCACGTTGGGATGCCTCAGCAACAGCACTTACCATGGGGCAGCTACCACCGGCCTTGTCACAGTCTATCGTGACACTGGCAAGGTGCATGGGACCATGTTCCTCGGGGTCCTCATGCCTGCCATCCTCTACCTTGGCAACCAATTTTACACCTTGGAGGAAACCCTCGGCGATGCCAGCTCGTGACGTGACATCGCTGAGTTCTCCTCCACCCCGTGGTCCATCACGCTGTGATGCCTCCTGATCAGCATTTACCATGGAGCAGCTAGCACCCGCCATGTCACAGTCGGTTGTAACCCTGGCAGGTGGCACACAACCACCACTCTTGTGGTTGCCATGCCTGCCTCCATCTCCTACAGTGCTGATTCCTGCTACCTTTATGGGATTTTCAGTAATATCACCCTGCGGTATGATATGACTGAGTTCCCCGACACCATGATTTACTTTATTAACAGGCAATATGTTGATTTTCCATGCACATTATCAACATTGACATTACCATTCACATTATCAACTTTAACATTACCGGGCATATCAGACCTGGGAGGGTTATCAGGGACATAATGTGCAACCAATCGACCCAAATCTATTCACAATAACACATTGGCGGGGAGATTCTTGTTACCCCAACCTCTCTTCACCCTCTTCCCACTTCCCAGTCCAGATAAACTCAGGTCATGGGCACAGATCGGCGCTCACCCCCAATACCGGTGACAGTCAGTGTCTTTCCAGGTATGAGTTCATGAGGATACACTTATTCGGGATGGATGAGAGTTCGCTCTGCGCCAGAGTCCCTGAGCCCCACAGTGATGGTGTTGTCCACCGTGACTGACTGCAAGTTCTCCCGGGAACTCCCACCCATACCACCCACAAACCAAATAGTAGCACTAGGCCCTGGAACCTCAAAGGTGGGGTTCTTCTTCTGCCTCTCCGGATAAGTGGCGCTCACATGTCCCAGTTGTCCACAGGTAAAGCACTTGCATGCGTCAGCTATCAGCCAAGTGCCTGCAGCTCGGACAGGGCCTCCGGAAGGTCGGCTGGCAGGGACAGGGACGGTGGTCGATGGCTTACCCCCTTTATTGTTGGTGACGACCAGCTTCCGCACATCCGGTTGGCCTTGTAGGCGTCTGCTATCTGCACGGCTCCTGATCCATCATGAACTGTCGTACCTCAGCTGGACAGATGCAAGAAGTGGTCTTTCATTATCTGCTCAAAGGTGGTCACTGATAGTCCTTGGATCCACTGGTCAAAAGTGGTTCCGAGCCCATGCACCACTTCACTGTAACTGTCATGTGGTCCACGCTGGAGTTTCTGGAACTTTCTACCGTACACCTCAGAAGTCAGCTGGAACCTCTGTATTAGGGCTTGCTTACTGGCATCATAGTTCCCATCTTGCTCTCGAGATAGAGCCACAAACGCCGCCCTATCATTGTCTCTCAGCGTTGCGATTAAGTACCGGGCCCATTGGTCGGCCGGCAGCTGGTACTGTAAGCAAGTCTTTTCAAAACCCCTCAGAAAGGTGTCCAGGTCTCCGTTGTCTTCCTGCACAGGAAAATGCTCTGGAGGTGGTTTAAAGGTTGTTGAATTAGTTGATCCACAGTTCAGATGGGTGGATGACAGCCTTTCCAGCTGGGCCATCCATAGCTCATGGTCTCTCTGAGGTTGGGCTTGCCGCTCAGCTCTCTCGGCCTCCCGCTCGGCTCTCTCGGCCTTTGCTCGTTGTTCTGCAGCCTCCTGGTATTGCTGAATGAGCCTCAGGCATCCTTGATGATCCTCAGCGGGACAGTGCTGTAAGGCCATTTGCAGATAGGGGTCCACACTGCCCTGGTCGTTGATGTGGCGTGTGTCTACAGGTGGGACCTCTGCAGGAATACCTTCTAGGACTTGGCTTGAATCCACAGGTGGGGCCTCAGCAGCAGCACCATCCATGCTTTGACTGACCTCTGCAGCCGGGAGCTGTGCAGCAGCACTGACAAGGTTTTGGCTGGACTCTCCATTCTCTGGGCTCAGGTGACGGGCTTGCTCTGCTTCAAGTTGCACCAGTTCAGCGACCATTTGTTCTCTGGTTTTGCTATTGGGGTCAATGCCTTTGGTCATACATATTCCAGCAAGAGTGGCCCTTTTCTGCTGGCTGTACCAGAACTCTCCAACCAAGACCATAATTTTCAAAAAAAAATATGATAGAAAAACAAAGATGGGAAGGGGTAACTGCTACACATACAGTATTGTCTCAGATCTAATAAACACTGAGTTTGATCTTCAAAACATTTGTGCAGAGTTCTCGTAAGAACTGTGCAAGTTTTTAGTGAGAGGAATGATTGCTCAAACCAGATCACTAATGTTCTATGATCCCACCGCTCTGCCACCAATTGTCACGAAGACTTAGTCAGGACCTGCAGCTCTCTGGCGCCCCCTTATCCTGCTGGTCAATCCTGGTATTGCCAGAAGATAAGAAAGGAGCCTAGCTGCTCTAATTAATGCCGTCTACTGCGGCACATGATGTGACAGGATGTGCAGTACAGACCAAAAGTTTGGACACACCTTATTCAAAGAGTTTTCTGTATTTTCATGACTATGAAAAATGTTATATCACAGTGAAGGCATCAAAACTATGAATTAACACATGTGGAATTATATACTTAACAAGCAAGTGTGAATCAATTGAATATATGTCTTATATTCTAGGTTCTTCAAAGTAGCCACCTTTTGCTTTGATTACTGCTTTGCACACTCTTGGCATTCTCTTGATGAGCTTCAGGAGGTAGTCACCGGAAATGGTTTTCACTTCACAGGTGTGCCCTGTCAGGTTTAATAAGTGAGATTTCTTGCCTTATAAATGGGGTTGAGACCATCAGTTGTGTTGTGCAGAAGTATGGTGGATACACAGCTGATAGTCCTACTGAATGTTATAATTTGTATTATGGCAAGAAAAAGCAGCTAAGTAAAGAAAAACAAGTGGCCATCATTATTTAAGAAATGAAGGTCAGTTAGTCCGAAACATTGGGAAAACTTTGAAAGTGCCCCCAAGTGCAGTTGCAAAAACCATTAAGCGCCACAAAGAAACTGGCTCACATGAGGACCGCCCCAGGAAAGGAAGACCAAGAGTCACCTCTGCTGTGGAGGATAAGTTCATCCGAGTCACCAGCCTCAGAAATTGCAGGTTAACAGCAGCTCAGATTAGAGACCAGGTCAATGCCACACAGAGTTCTAGCAGCAGACACATCTCTACAACAACTGTTAAGAGGAGACTTTGTGCAGCCGCCCTTCATGAAAAAATAGCTGCTAGGTAACCACTGCTAAGGACAGGCAACAAGCAGAAGAGATTTGTTTGGGCTAAAGAACACAGGGAATGGACATTAGACAAGTGGTTCCCACCGTGAAGCATGGAGGAGGAGGTGTGATGGTGATGGGGTGCTACGCCAGATTACCTGGCCTCCACAGTCACCAGACCTGAACCCAATCGAGATGGTTTGGGGTGAGCTGGACTGCAGAGTGAAGGCAAAAGGGCCAACAAGTGCTAAGCATCTCTGGGAACTCTTTCAAGACTGTTGGAAGACCATTTCCAGTGACTGCCTCTTGAAGCTCATCAAGAGAATGCCAAGAGTGTGCAAAGCAGTAATCAAAGCAAAAGGTGACTACTTTGAAGAACCTAGAATATAAGACATATTTTCAGTTGTTTCACACTTTTCTGTTAAGTATATAATTCCACATGTGTTAATTCATAGTTTTGATGCCTTCAGTGTGAATCCACAATCTTCATAGTCATGAAAATACAGAAAACTCTTTGAATGTCTAAACTTTTGGTCTGTACTGTAAATATACCACTAGTTCCTGCCAGGAACGTATATACACCTCGATCCAGTCACCCTCAGGCCCACACTATCACATAAATACAAAAACGTTATGCTGCCACCACCGATCACTTTCAGGTGGATCAGTCACCTGTCTGGTAACGTGAAAATCGGGGTTGCGTGTCAGCTCGTCATAGAACAAGAAAAGCGATACTAAGTATATTGATAAAGTTTACTCCAGAAGTTAGCAGTGTTTACAAAAGATATACAAGATTTTACAAAAGAGACACGTTACATATATGCATAAAATAGTTATTAAAATAAAAGGAATCAAAGTAAGAAAGACTAAAACCTGTTCCGTGCAGTGGGGATTAAATGGGGGAAGGCACCCCGGTGATGGGTTAGGATTCTGTCTTCATAGCACAGAGTGTTGAAATGTCCTTCACTTAAGCTGGAATGAAGCAAAAATGGATGCTTTGATTTTAAGAAATCAGGCAGAACACTGGGAAACCCCACGTTGCTTACCTCACACAGGGGCTCGTTTTGTGGACCCATCCAGTTGCACAAGACTTAAAAACCTTTTATGTTTCATATTTCTGGATGGGAGGCTCAAACATCCAAAATATGAACACCACGTTCACCCTCATTTAATTCCATGAAGATGGATATCAAATATGACATATTTATGATGTTCAGAAGGCTAGAACTCATTTCCTAGGTTGATGATGGTTTCTCAAAGCGGTACCATTGGATTGGCAAAAATGGAATTAATCTGACCACGTTATTTATGTGTGTGTGGCATAAACGGGTCTTATTAAATTTGACGTTAACAAAACTATCCTTGAATCTTGAAGGGAAATAGAAGTATCTTCTTTCATTGGTGAAGAAGGTCATAAAGTTGCATTCTTTCAGATCGTAAAACTAGGGGGGTCCTGGCAAGGATTGCCATATAAGGAAATGCTTCTCTTTCCAAGGGAGAGGGTCAGGGCCCTGCTCAGTGGCCACTTGCAAGGCCACAGATGCTGCAGTTAAGAGTTGGGTGTCTTTCAACATTTTAAAAAAATGACAGAAATTCATCTTTTCCTGACAGACACCCTCTTTGAACCCATTTATTAGCTCCAAAACTTACACAGGTCTGGTGGTAATCTAAAACATGAGGTCCCTCGAGGAAGCTCCCCAGCTCTGCAACATTGAGATTAGGAGCAGTGACCACTCATCGCAACCAGCGCCCCCCGAATGACTGATTTGCCAGCCACAGCAGCTGCGAGAAGTTAGTTCATGTCACAGCTGAGGTACCGTGAGAACGGCGCCAGCTGGTGACCTCAGTTGAACCCTCTGATGTCTACGCTATCACACTGTGGCTGTAAGATCTGTCAGTGTGTTACCAGTAACATCAGAGAGTTCATCTGAGGTCACCAACTGCTGCTGTTCCCATGGTACCTCAACTCTGACATCAGCTGAATTTTGACAGCTGGCAGATCAGTCATTTGGAGTGCGCTGCTTGCAATGAATGGTCACTGGAAGGTGCAAGTTATCGCGATGTGAAAGAGCTGGGGAGCTTCATTAAGGGACCTTGTGTTTTGGATTACCGTTGGAGCTGGTTAAGTTTGGGAGCTACTAAATTGGTCAAAGAGGGTGTCTTTGTGTTTTGTATCCAATAAAGGACTTTGCTCGTGTGTGTTTAACTATTTACCTATAGGATTGGTAATGGGTGGGTCTCATAGAGACCTGAGATTACTAATCTAGTGCTTAAAGACAAGCTGTCAATACTCAGCTATCATTAACCTGTTCTATCACCTTGATGCCACTGCACCAGGGAATTTGGGAGAGTCGAGTAAAATGCCAGGAATTGGTGCTTCTAATGAATGCACCAATTTCTCGAGTGGCTTTGGGCTGCTATTCTTTAGTCTTGGAGGGGCAATAATTATTGGCCTCACCATGTTGAGACTACCAACCTCCAACTGCCTAATTTTTTACCTTGGCTGGCAATCAAAAATAGGGCAAAGCCCACATATTTTTTAAATTATTTATTTAAATAATTATATATATATATATATATATATATATATATATATATTTATATACATACTCTGTATATATATATATATATATATATATATATATATATATATATATAATATGGGTTTTCCTGTATTTTTGAGTGTCAGCCAAGGTAAAAACCAGGCAGTTGGGAGTGGCAGCCCATAACTGGCTGCTTCTCGTGTCCAATCACAGGCGGCGGCACAATGACTGGGGGTGCAATAGTTAATCACGGATGGTGTCACAGAGAATGGACATCTGTGATTGGCTGTTGAAAGTCAGTGCAGTTTAATATGCATGAGCTTAATCAGCGGCCCAGAAGCAAGGGTGTGCCAGCTACGGGAGACTGGTAAGCTTCATCTAGCTATCTATCATCTATATCTCATCTCTAGCTATCTTATCCATCTACCTATTCTAGAGTTTGGGACCATGTAAAAGATCTTTGTAAAATTGCACTCTGTGTGCTGTTTGTGTGGCATGCTTTATTTTCACACACACCCATAGACTTGTATTGGCGAGTCAAGCCTGAGCTTCGCTGACAATCGCAACATGCTGCGATTGTTATCTTAGTGAGGCGGTCGACAGAGTACGGGGTACTCAGATACCGGGGCTGATGGCGACTTGCATGGGGGATCATGGCTGGTCGGTCCCGTGCCCTGGACCCTCAATGGCGAGGATGGTGGGGGATGATGGTGGCAAAGGGGATAGGTTACGTGACGCCACCTGTGGTACCTGGTAACATGTATACCAGCGCTGCGGCCGGCCGCTGAGGTGATGGAGGTGCAGCTCAGTCTAGTACAGCTCCCCACAGGTGGAGCCTTACCTCAGGGCAGCGGGGATGGATGAGCGGAGTTGTAGTAGCGTCTCTGCGGTTAACGCTATGGATGGCGGCAGTTAAACAGGCACATGCACACACAGTAGTCTTTGTTTCGGTACCTTTTACTGATGACAGGTAACAGGTACAGTCCAGAGAAGTAACCAGGTCCCCTATGCAATTTGGGACTCTCACCTTGGAGAGCTGTGAGGCCTCCTCTGTCACTGTTTACGGTGGTTTTGGGTAAGTCCTGCCTGTAACTGAACTCACCACTCTTTCTCCCTCCAGGGCTTTGCTCTATAACTGACATTGAGGTCCTTCTGCGGGGTCTCTATTCCTCCTTTGGCCCCTGGTCCTGTGTTTGTTCAGTTTTGAGTGTCTCTTTCTAATTACCTCAGGGAATTTGTTCCTCCTGGTCCTTCCGGGCTTTTACTGCTGCACTGGATGCTTTGCAGTGACGGACTCCGGTGTCCGGGTGAGCAACAGGGAAACCTGATTTGTTCCCTCCTTTAATTCTCCTATTTCTTCACTGGCCTCTGACCCTCTCCCAAGGGTGCAGCACAGCTGGGTCACTGTTCCCTGGTCCTGGGACTGGATCATTCCCAGCAACTAGCTCCTCACTCCTGCTCTCTCCTCTGACTGGAACTAACTGAAACTAACTGAGACTAACTGACTCTAGGGATGGGCGAGTATACTCGCTACTATTCGGCACTCGCCGAATAGTAGCGGTATTCGTGTACTCGCTACTCGCCGAGTAAATTAGGATTACTCGGGAGTAGCAAGTACCAAATTCTTTTGCAGTGTATCAGTAGATACACTGCAAAAGTCCTGTAAAAGAGAGAAAAAGTGGTTAAAAAATAAAAAAATCGGATACTCACCTTAACCAACGGCTGTACCGGGACTGGCCGATGCACATCCATTCATGTAAAAGGACCTGTCACTCTCTCAGCCAATCAGATGGCTGGGAGAGATCTGGCCAATCAGATGCCGCCACGTCACAATCATGTGATCGCTAGCAGCCACCTGATTGGCCAGATGGAAAGGTCCTCTCAGGTACACCGAGGACCTTTCCATCTGGCCAATCAGGTGGCCGCTAGCGATTACATGATTGTGACGTGGCGGCATCTGATTGGCCAGATCTCTCCCAGCCATCTGATTGGCTGAGTGAGTGAAAGGTCCTTTTCCATGATTAGATGTGCATCGGCCAGTCCCGGTACAGCCGTCGGTTAAGGTGAGTATCCGATTTGTTTATTTTTTAACCACTTTTTCTCTCTTTTACAGGACTTTTGCAGTGTATCTACTGATACACTGCAAAAGAATTCGGAATCGCTATACTCGCAACGAGTAGTGAGTACCGCTACCTACTCGTTGCGGGTATAGCGATTCCGAATAGTAAGGTATTCGCCCATCCCTAACTGACTCCTCCCCTCAGGCTGGATCTTTTAAAGGGGATCTGGCTTAAGGCAGCCAGTAGAGCTTCCCCTTCAGGTCTGGGGTGGAAGGTGTTGTGTGCTGTGTGTACCAAGGTGTAAATCCCTCCTTGTACCGATGGATCCTGTGGCAATCCCCTGCAGGGGTGCCACATTAGTCCAATTGGAGCTGAGGAAACAATCACAGATATAAGGCTGGGTTCACACTTGCGGACCCCTCCGCAGCGTTCTGCGGAGGGCATCCGCAAGCTGAGTGCAGCCTCCGCAAGCCCCTATGTTTATAATGTGAGCGCACGGTGCTGCGCTTGACTTCGCATGACCGTGCACTCCCATTCACTGCTATATGTGATTTGTACGTAGCCAGATGCCTGCGCACAAATCACACACTCTCGTCCGCCCCAGGAACACTGCGGAGGGGTCCGCAAGTGTGAACCCAGCCTTACAGGACACATTTATTAATATTGTTCCAGGTGCAGTTTGATTTTTTATCGCACTGCATGGATCAGTTTTAATCACCAGTGTGAGATCTCCCTTAGGCTACATTCAGACAGAACATTTGAGAAGCGTTTTTTGAGGATCTGATTTGCTGCTGCAAAACGGATACCTTTTTTCCAACAATGCATCACCTATTCACACACTGGTTTTCCTGCGTTTATGACGTATCCAACTTGCTCATTCTTGGTACAGATCTGTTTGTCAGCCCAAAAAACGGTTGTGTACAAAATGTTGTGTCTGAATGCTAAAGTTTGAAATACACTGACTTGGCTGGGATACACAAATGATACACAGACTCACCATCTGAATGTAGCCATAATGTAACAAAAAGGAATGTAGATTTTGGTTGCCAGAATTTAAAGTCCATTTCCTAGTTTTATTTTTGTAAAATAAGCACCACCAGTACACATTTCTTATATCTGAAATAAAAAAATGAAAACATATTTAGCAAACCAGGTAATATCTGATTTACTAATATGTCAACAATTAACTGAAATATAATAGTCATGTGTACTACTTTCAGGTGATATTGGGTAAATGGCCCAAAATGTTAATGTCGCATGTAAAGGTTAATTTAAGGGAATTGGTCAGCTGGGTTTTACTATCTCATCTGAGCGCAGCATGCTGTAGGAAAAGAGGACATGAATCTAACGATGTCTCACTTATAGTGATGGGCAAACCCGAACTGTAAGGGTACGTTTATACGTTGCAACATTGCATGCAATTTCACTTGCAACTTACTGGTTGCAGTGAAATCATGGACCCATTGTTACATTTGTACACAGCAACAAGATAGAACAATGTGTCCATGATTTCACTGCAACCAGTAAGTTGCAAGTGAAATTTCATGCAATGTTGTGACATGTAGCGGTACCCTAAATTTTGGGATTCGTATTGAACACCTAGTGTCCATTCACAGGCGCTGAACATTGACTTCCCTGAGAAGTCAGTCATGCTATTTGGGTTCAGCCGCCCAGATAAAGGGCGGCAAAGGGTAGCAAAATGGGGTTTAAAAGTAGTTACGTTATATTTAGTAGTCTCTGTGCTGCCATCATAATATTTCTGGGTCTGTGCATTTTGTCTCATGCATATTGACTTAATCCCAGGTCCTCTGTGACAGTGTGTGTGATTGGTTGCAGTCAGACTGCCCCCCCACCATCTGTGCCAGCGTCTGTCATAGATTGTCCAGCCTCACAGTAGCTGTCTGTGTCTCCGGAGTTTAAAGATAAATAATTGAACAAATTACATGGGGTCCCCTGTTTATTGATGCACATTGCAAATAAAGCACACAGATGTGAGCTGAAGCCCCCAACTGTTTGCATTATCTTGGTTGGGTATCCATATATGGGGGACCCAATGCCATTTTTATTAATTATTAATTTATTCTTACATTTCAGGGGGACAGACAGTCACTGTGAGGCTGGGCAACCAATCACAGATGTCGCTACAGAGCATAGAAGGTGGTGGCTCAGTCTGACTGCAACCAATTACAGACACTGTCACAGAAAAGTTCAGGTCCCCATAGACTTATAGGGCATTTGGGATAAAATTCCGGTCAAGTCCAGTCCCAAACCCGGACTTTTTTAAAAGTTCATCTAGATCTTAACATCTGTGGGTTCGCACACCTCTGATCACTTGTTTACTTGGTGCAGCAGTTCTGACACAAAATATTTAGATTTTAGCAATGCAGTAGAGCTCAAAGAGCTGCATCTTTTCACATCAGGCTTTCTGTATACAAAGAATATGGAAACTGAGCTGCTAATCCCAGAAGGGGGTTGATGCAGTTGGGCTCACACCTGCTGTGTTTTAGCAATGATAAACTACTGGTGCTAAAACAAATAGGTAAGTAGCACACTTTGTAATAAGAGACCGATTGCAGAATTCTTTGTGTTAACCTTTCCAGAATGCTGTCTTCAGATTACATAACAAAAACCTGCTGACAGATTCCCTTTAAGACTTCTATCTTGTTTTCAACCATTGAATCAAACAGGGTCTGACAAACACTGCTAAATATTACACAGAAAGCAATGGTAAACCTTGATTTACATAGATCATAAACTTACACAAAGTTGAATGGTGTAATAAAGAACTTTAAACCAATCCTTGACTTGGTGTTGATTTCTTAATTTTTCCTCATCTTTTTCCTAAAGATCACAAGAAGACTTGATTCACATATAACCTGCGCTCTATGCTGAGTGTTTATACCAGGGCTTACATGCAAATCTCTGACATACATGATTTAGACAGAAACCTCAACAGAAAATTTCCTTTAATGTGGCAGAGGAAGTCATCTTGTACTCAGCTTATCCTATGATTCAGCATTGTCTTGCTTTTAAGTGTGCATGAGAGCAGTCAACAAGTTTGCACACTGAAAAGGACAATGCTGAATACAGTCCAGAGTCCAGTAACTTTGCCATCTCCTAGTGAATGGATCCCTTGGGTGTGTCCTATGAATCACATCATATGGAAATGTACACTACCGTTCAAATGATTAGGGTCATGTAGAAATGTCCTTATTTTTAAAAGAAAAGCACTTTTTTTTTTCAATGAAGCTCACATTAAATTAATCAGAAATCCACTCTATACATTGTTAATGTGGTAAATGATTCTAGCTGCAAACGTCTGGTTTTTAATGCAATATCTACATAGGTGTATAGAGCCCCATTTCCAACAACCACCACTCCAGTGTTATAATGGTACATTGTGTTTGCTAACTGTATAAGAAGGCTAATGGATGTGTAGGAAACCCTAGAAAACCCTTGCTTAAGTATATTAGCACAGCTGAGAACGGTTTGGCTGATTACAGAAGCTATAAAATTGACCTTCCTTGGAGCTACATGGACAAATTATATTATGAAAAAGAGGTGCAAATAATCCCACACAAAAACTCTGCTATAGTAAAAATTATCAATGAGCAGTAAGTGTAGTCAAAAAAAGTGTCAAAAACAGGGTTTTTGGTTGATACGTTTTTTCAAAAATGTATATTAAGCTGCTTCACCTACGCCAAGGTAACCCTGATCGAAACAGTCCCTAACTAATATATTAAAAACCTGCTTGTATGTGACCATACCTCTATACATAGGATTCAGACTGGACCTCATCTAATATGGGCTGGCTGTGAAGCTAACTTATGTGTATAGAATAGAATCTGGAGCATTACATTTGTTTGTTCTATGAAACTCTCAAAATGGCCAGAAAAAGAGAACTTTCACGTGAAACTCGACAGTCTGTTCTTGTTCTTAGAAATGAAAGCTATTCCATGCGAGAGGTTGAAAAGAAACTGAAGATTTCCTGCAATGGTGTGTACTACTCCCTTCAGAGGAGAGCACAAACTGGCTCTAACCAGAGTAGAAAGAGAAGTGGGAGGCACAATTGAGCAGCAAGACAAGTACATTAGAGTCTCTAGTTTGAGAAATCAATGCCTCACAGCTCCTCAACTGGCAGCTTCATTAAACAGTACCCGTAAAACACCAGTGTCAAGTGAAGAGGCCACTCCAGGATGCTGGCCTTCAGGGCAGAGTGGCAAAGAAAAAGCCATATCTGAGACTGACTAATAAAAGTAAAAGATTATTATGGGCAAAAGAACACAGACATTGGACAGAGAAAGATTGGAAAACCGTTGTATGGACAGACGAATAAAAGTTTGAGATGTTGGGATCACACAAAAGAGCATTTGTGAGAAGCAGAACAACTGAAAAGATGCTGGAAGAGTGCCTGGCGCCATCTGTCAAGCATGGTGGAAGTAATGTGATGGACTGAGGTTGCTTTGGTGCTGGTAAACTGAAAGACTTGTACAAGGTAAAAGGGATTTTAAATAAGAAAGGCTATCACTCCATTTTGCAATGCCATGCCATACCCTGTGGACAGCGCTTGATTGGAGCCAATTTCATCCTACAACAGGACAATGACCTAAAGCACACCTCCAAATTATGCATGAGCTATTTAGGGAAGAAGCAGGCAGCTGGTATTCTATCTGTAATGGAGTGGTTTGCACAGTCACCAGATCTCAACCCCATTGAGCAGTTGTGGGAGCAGCTTGACCGTATGGTATGTAAAAAGTGTTTATCAAGCCAATCCAACTTGTGGGAGGGGCTTCAGGAAGCATGGGGTGAAATTGCTCAAGATTACCTCAGCAAATTAACAGCTAGAATGTCAAAGGTCAGCAATGCTGGAATTGCTGCAAAGGGAACATTCTTTGGTGAAACCAAAGTTTGAAGGAGAAAAGTATTACCGTATATACTCGTGTATAAGCCGAGTTTTTCAGCCCAAAAATTGGGCTGAAAAGTCCCCCCATCGGCTTATACACGGGTCAATACGGTATGCTGTGGGGGGGAGCTGTGACCGGGGGCTGGAGGAGGCAGGAGGGGGCCGCGGTGACCGCAGGCGGTCACGTGGGGCCGCCTCATTAGTGCAATGAATATGCACGGCATCCCCCCGTCCATCAGCGGCGGGGGGATGCCGTGCATATTGCACTACACAGCCCCCTCTCCTTAATATGCGTCCCCCAGTAGTAATAAACAGCCCCCCCCCCCTTATCATGTCCCCCCCGGCTGCGGCAGCTGTGAAAATAACAAACAGTTTATACATCACCTTCCGGCGCAGCTCTCCGCTTCTCCGGTCCTCAGCATCTCCGCTCGCCGGCTTCTTCTTCCTTGTTGTGCCGGTGTCATGTGACCGGGCGCAGGAGATGACGTCATTTCCTGCGCGCGGTCACAAGCCGGCACATCAAGGAAGAAGAAGCCGTGAGCGGAGATGCTGAGGACTGGAGAAGCGGAGAGCTGCGCCGGAAGGTGATGTATAAACTGTTTGTTATTTTCACAGCTGCCGCAGCCAGGGGGGACATGATAAGGAGGGGGGGCTGTTTATTAATACTGGGGGACGCATATTAAGGAGGGGGGGCTGTGTACTACCACTGGGGCTGCTGGATACTACACTGGGGCTGTATATACCTCTGGGGCTGCTGTATACTACCACTGGGGCTGTATATACCACTGGGGCTGCTATATACTACCACTGGGGCTGTATATACCTGTGGGGCTGCTGTATACTACACTGGGGCTGTATATACCTCTGGGGCTGCTGTATACTACCACTGGGGCTGTATATACCTCTGGGGCTGCTGTATACTACACTGGGGCTGTATATACCTCTGGGGCTGCTGTATACTACCACTGGGGCTGTATATACCTCTGGGGCTGCTGTATACTAACTACTGGGGCTGTATATACCTGTGGGGCTGCTGTATACTACCACTGGGGCTGTATATACCTCTGGGGCTGCTGTATACTACCACTGGGGCTGTATATACCTCTGGGGCTGCTGTATACTACCACTGGGGCTGTATATACCTCTGGGGCTGCTGTATACTACCACTGGGGCTGTATATACCTGTGGGGCTGCTGTATACTACCACTGGGGCTGTATATACCTCTGGGGCTGCTGTATACTACACTGGGGCTGTATATACCTCTGGGGCTGCTGTATACTACCACTGGAGCTGTATATACCTCTGGGGCTGCTGTATACTACCACTGGGGCTGTATATACCTCTGGGGCTGCTGTATACTACCACTGGGGCTGTATATACCTCTGGGGCTGCTGTATACTACCACTGGGGCTGTATATACCTCTGGGGCTGCTGTATACTACCACTGGGGCTGTATATACCTGTGGGGCTGCTGTATACTACCACTGGGGCTGTATATACCTGT